>JAPMLY010001847.1:0-16916 GCA_026401115.1 Tetraselmis chui | reverse complement strand
GTGAGAGAATGGCTTTGACAGTGTGGTAATTGTGGACGGCCATCTTATCTGAATTACCCATTTTCCGCTATGCACACACACGATTCCAATAGAGGAAACTACGAGTTTCTTTTTACATGGACTGTACAAATTACATTATGGAATGCCTCGAATAATTGCGAGCGATCGCGATCCTAAATTCGCCAGTGGCCTTTGGGACACGTTTTGGAGACGCATGGGAACGCGACTCAACGCGTCGTTCTGCCGACACCCAAAGACGGACGGGTTAACATAGCGCCTCAACAACACAGTTCAGCAATTACTGCGTTGGTTGTGGTGCTACGATCGATCAAAATGGACAGTCATGTTGCCTATGGTTAAATTTGCATACAACTCTGCTTCTACACTCGGAATCGAGCACACACCTTTGAAAAGAATTTGGTTACACTCGTGAGGAGCTTCCATACTTACTTTTCAGCATGTTAACTTTAATAATTCCAGTTTGACACACAAAGTGGCTACAATTATTACGTGAAGTACACGCTGTTATACGAACGGTGTTACAATTCCACAAGGATGAGATGCAGGCACATTCATAGCCATCGACAAGTCCGCACTTGTTTCGAGGAGACAATGTGACAGTGGTTACAAAGAGTCTTTTCTTACGTGGACATCCTAACATGAAGCTCCGTTATCGACAGCTTGGGCCTTTTACTATCGAAGAGCATATCGGTAAACACAGATACGGAGTAAAGCTACATGCTACCATACGATTTCACCCGGTGTTCAGCGTCAACAATTTGTGACCATGCTCTAAGGCTTCGCTTCGACGACATGTACTTGTGACGACACCCGAAGATGACGACGAAAAAGTTCGATGTCTCCCAAATCTCTTCCATGTACATCAAGCCGCTCGATGGACTTCGTGGAAAATCTTTGTTGTTCATTCCGCAGCTCAGCGATGACTACATTCCACGTGATTGGCACCGACTGAACGAAGTACACCGTACGAAGGCGTTACAATTTTGGAGACGCCACAATGGCACGCGTTTGCCCAAACTCATGCGTACATCGATATCAAGCACGCGTACACAACGCGCATTCATGAGTTCAAATAACAGCCTCTGAAATATTAGCCCAAGATTGCCACGAGATCAGCCTCTCGATTGGCCTCATCGATCTGTCAAGAGGGAAAGGATACGAGTGTGACGAGTGTTGTCTTATGACAGTACATTATATGACATTATACATGCACTCGTTACTAGTTTGATCCGCAGTTTTCCATTGGAAGGACGTATCGCGGATATGTCGCCACTGCAATAGCTCAAGGACACTATACATTATTGCACTACCAATATCTCCCGGTACGTACAATACACACATTTAATCTAACGTGGTGCACTGACTACGCTTTGGTCCCATTTCCCGAGACAAATAAGCTACTTCGCAAGTGTGATGATACCGTTACGAGAGCTCTAATGCGTAAGCCACGAGAAGCACGCTCGGACACATATGGAGCTAGCTAAGACACATATATTTAATACTAGTGCAGTAGAGGGAGGTGACAAACAGCATTTCATTTCCTCCTTTTAATTGTATTATATTGTTAACACTAAACAGTCACACATCATCAATCTCTCCATATGCGCTCTCACCTACGACGACAGTTGATTTGTGTAAACAATGTGCAAGGAGGCGAACTGCATCATTAAATCCGGTGTTGTATACACTCCCGTACCTTCCTTGAGACCCCCCAATGAAATAAGACCACCCGCATCATTCTCAAGCATGACAATAACCACTAGCGTATCACTCAATGCGTTTCCGATCTTTGTTGGGGAATTTAAGGGAGATCTCTGGGGTAGGATTGGAAATTAATATCTACGCCGGGTACGGAAATTGTTTATTTCTTTCTAAAAGGACATTTGTACAAAGCTCCCCGGCGGCGAAAATGGTGATCATGGGGACCGTCGCCATACCGAGTCGCTTCTCCGGCTGCGAATGACCTCTTGCTTACTCCGTCCGCGTCGTGCTTGAATTCCCTAGGTAGGCTCTACAGTCACATAGTTTGTCGATGGCTAGCGGGCGCCCTTCTCTAGTGCTGCCTCCCGGATGTGCGTTGTCATCTCCAACTCCCTCAACCCACCAGAGGCACCCCTGCTTGGAACCTGGCAGGACTTCGTATACACGGACGGCTTCGAAAATATAGGACGGCTCGACCCCCCTCGGAGCAGCAGCTACCCACCCTGCCTCGGACACACCGAGTCAAAGTCATGGTGACCTCTACCCCTCCCTCACATACAATAAATCGTGCTGAACTAGCTGGCATAGATATTGGCCTCCAACTTGGCCACACCCACCTCCTCACAGACAGTGCGTGCTCCCTCCGCCTCATACAAGGTTACTTAAACTGCCCTTCCGCTTACCGCCACAACATTCACCGCGACACCCTCTCATCTATCACACACACCCTTAAAACTCGCTGCGAAACAGGCATCCGTACACACCTCGGCAAAATCAAAGCCCACAACCATTCCATCGGCAACGACCTCGCAGACACCCTCGCAAACCACGTCGCGGATGGTCACCCACCCGATACTACATACACCACAGGTTCTGAAGTCACAATAGGCCACTGGACATGGCCATACACCCTCATCCCACAAACGCTAGGGGACCCCGTAACCTACAAATACACCAACCTCAAATCCGACGCACACACCTACAGCACAAAACACACACACACTCCTCTCTCGCGAACAACCAAACACGGTGCCCTCCTCGCCCGCGCCGCGCAGGACGGCGCCGATTTCTCTTACCACAAAAAACACTCAACCCTCACAAATATCCAGTTCACACACAAACAAGAATTCATGTGGGGTGTCCACAACACCCGCCTACTTACTCACAACCCCACCCTGCGCTGCCCCCTATGTGGCCAATTCACTAGCAACGGCCACATGGCCGGCAACTGCCCCTCTATGTCTGGTCTAAGACAGGACCGACACAACAACGCTCTGCAACTCCTACTCTCCCTACTGGAACGCCACAACGGAGGGCGATGGGAAACCATCACCGCAGACTTCGGTAACAAACCCATAAAATCGTTTGATTCCCCCACCCCTGCCTGCACCCCACTTGACTGCCACCCACCTCACCCCACCCACATGCCCACCCGCCTTGTCGCTGCTGACGAAGGCCTCTCGCCCGATTCCCTCACCTCGTGCCCCGCCGTCCTCCCACCTGAGATTCTCCCCCCCCCACTTCGTCCCCCTGCACACAAACCTGACTTCATCCGCATCCTCGAACCCCGATTCGTTGGTCACTCCAACGGTCGCCGACGTTACGCATCCATCAAAAAAATCCAGATAGGGGAATGGAAGTACTGCACAGACAATAACCTCTCGCACACAGCTGACCTCATACGCACCAAATACACACCCCTTGCGAACGCCATCAGAAACCACTGGCAAGGCACAGTGGTCGACATCATACCCATAGTCATGAGCCGCACCGGTACACCACACTCCTCCACCATCACGAGTCTCACCTCCCTTCTCACCGCCCGCACCGACCCTCCAGATAAACTCGTCTCCAAAGCACGCCTCGACACATCTCGCATTCTTGCTCAACTCCATACGCATACTGTTCAATGACTACATCACCTCCTACGCATATACCGCATCAAGTCCCGCACGACCTCCCACCGCGCATCCGCACATTACCTCCAAGCACAACCCTGAATGCACACAACCTTCGCCTCTACTTGCACCCTCCCCGGGGGGAGTAAAACCCCCGAACACCCTTGGAGAGGTTGGATTAGGTGGTTAACGGTCTAGCCCTGACTTGTAAGTTCCCTGTATGGCATGGTTGGGAGGGCCCAGAGACAGCAGCCGACGCATCCGGCTTTTGGCGAAAAACCGGCGCATACGGTACATGTTGTAAACAATTTCAATTTCAATTTCAATATATCTCCCCCCCCCCCCTCGACCCGGATTTTGGCTAGATAGTGCATCTGAAATTAAAAACGCAAATCCACTCCCCTTACGTGCATGGCACCCCTCGGGTATTACTCACGGCGGCGTGAAAGGAACATGAAACTATAATAGACACAAGGAGGAAAAGCTCCCGACGAACTTCTCCCATATTACGGCAATACGGCATATTATACGTCGTGGAAAGCGCGCATAATAAGTACATAGGCACGCACGATTCCTACATAATTCGTAATTGATAACACCCTGACTCTTTATTTCGAGCATCCTCATACGGATATGCAAGCCATTGGTGAACATATATCGGTAGGGGATGTGGGGCAGGGTCGCCGTGGCCGGGTCCGTCGGCAACGGAGGATACGGCGGACATTTAACAAACCCTTCGTACGGGATTTTCGTGCGGCATTAGCTCCCAATGCTCGTGGTTTCTGGATTATACCGCGGATGTCCACTCGTGTTAATATCGTCGCGCTCTAAATTCCGGGTGTGCTCAACCCGATGACCGTTGAGCGGCGGGAGGCGAGTGTCATATCCTTGCTTAAGTTGCTTCCCGCAAGCATCCCGCCGCCAGCTTTGATGCCTACCCCATGTCGGTTGTTTCCTCTTTACCACCACAAACCCGTGAGACACAAGTCGCGCCCCCGGACATGGTATTGATTTGTAAGGGTATTTGGTATTGAAAGATTTCGTTGATGAAATATCGAACGCCAGCGGGGCGAGCGGGAGATCTTGACGCTTTGTGAGTGCATATATTGGACTTCAAAGCCCCCCGTGCATGGCTTCCCGATGAATAGTTGCTTAGCGTGTGAGCCATGTAATACACAAGTAAACACAAAATTCAGCCACACTGTTGTAAGTAATACCGTATACGTATTAGTTGCAGATAGCTACTGTAAGCTACTCTAGATATGATTAGTACATGTCTAGATCGGACATACCGATAAACTGTTTGACTCGGTACAGAGCTGTCGCTAGGCTACAGCTCTGACACTTCTTCTGTTGTCCCGACACCACGCATGTAGGCTGGTTGTCGCCGTAACTGTTCCGTTTGCGGGACTGTGACTGTAACTACGTTTGCGTAAGTTATCTTCCATACTAACTGTGTTTGCATGGTTCAATAGGTTATGGGCCCCCGCCTCACGTCACTCACGCGCGACAACCTGGTTCGGCGAGCCACGATCGACAGCTCTCCCGCATAAGGCAAGTTTCTATAGACACCTAGTACTTTCACCTTGTAGTCGGCGGTATCGCCAGTATAAACTGCGATTTAAAACCCGCCACCACCCCTCTTAAGTCAGCCACTCGACGGCGATAGCCAGCCACCCACACCGACGCACTCGTCGTGTGTGGACAGGGTGCACACAAGTCCAAGCTGGAGAACGGGGGGGCGCACTGTCGGGTGAATACGCATCCACAGGTTGCACGCCAGCCGTAGCTTACCTTTTTTATTTTTATGTTATCTTAGCGACTCACCCGCCAGCGCAGCGCTCCACCTATCATGGCCTTGGCCTCGACTTGTGCCCCACACTGGGTGGAGTATACAGCAAGGTGCTTTGAGACACCCCGGGGCTACATGCCGAGGGGTCGGCGGGCATCAGGCCGTCTCTCAGAAACCACTGTTAGGCACGAGTTCGGCTAGCGGTTTTTACCGCTGCCTCTATTTTATTCAGCTCTTTCTTTTTCGCCCTCTGTCGAAATGGCGCCGAAAACTCGCTCTGCAGACTCTCCGCCTGTTTCACCCCTTGACTCCCCTGACTCAGTCTCTCGGCAGAGCACCCTCGATCCCCCCCCCGGATACTCTCGCGCTGCTCGTGGCGCAAATGGCGCGCATTACCGCTCGTCTCGACTCGCAGTCGGCCGAGGCTGTTGTTGTTGCTGCTGCGGGTGCTAATCCGCACCCCCCTGTCGCTCTGCGCCGCCACGATGCTCACATCGAACCCGTCCGGGACAGCCACGACGTGCACACCCTCCCCTTGCTTGTACATCCCCAGCATGGATACGTACCACCGGACGCAGAAACAGTCCTCGCTGCTGCTACTCATGCAGCTCCTGTTGGCGACCCCACAGTCGCACAGCGCCGTCCCGATGCGCCCCGCGAGCCCTCGCGTGCCGATGCGCACCACGACCCCTCGCGTCACGCCCTCCAGGTTGATCACCTCCCACCACCCCCCCCCCCTTCCCCCCCGCTGGATATGCCCTTCACTACCCCGGCCCTCACATCCCGGAGGCGCCCTCTCACCTCATCCCCCCCTACCGTGACCACCCGCACTCGTACGGCCCGCCGCGTCCCATGGCCGGCCGCTCTCCCTTTCCCGGTGGTCCACCTCCTCCCTTCTATGGCCGGCATTCTCCCCAAGTCCAGCGTGGCGACCCCGCCACCCGTGGCAGTCGTCGCCCCACCATTGACCCGGTGGTCATCGGCCGGGCGGCACACGAAGCCCCCGGCTTCGACAAGGACGCCCTCAACCGGTCCATGAAGATGTCGGTCCCCGTCATGGGCCCGACCACGGACTTTAAGCAATGGAAGAGGACCTTCCTTAATTTCCTCTCCATCAAGGCCGCATATCTCATTCCACAGCCGGCCATCCGCGACTCCGGCGTCTGGCTCGACGAACAAGTGCAACACTACGCCTACACGCTTCTTCTCCATGCAGCCAGCGCGAATAAGCGCGCTGACCAGGCGATGAAATGCGTTTCTCCAGCCCGCCCTGTCTGCGCCGCTGCCGCGTGGGACATCCTTTGTGAACGCCTCGAGTGTCGGTCTTTTGCTCGCTCCTTGTCCCTCCTGGACAACCTGACGGTCAGACAACGCCCTGGTCAGTCACTCAGTGACTATGTCCACTACATGCGCCAGACCTTTGACGACTACAACGACACATGCCAATTGGTTGATGGCTCCGCTGCCATCCACCCCCACAACCTCGGTCTCCTCATGCTGCGCGGTATCTCCAGCAGCGGCCCACACGGTGAGGCGAAGCATTGCGTCATCAACGCCTTTGACACGGACTACCTCTTGTCGGCTGATGAAGTGATGGCCAACATTCTCCACCTCGCGCACAACATGGACGACGCCCCTGCCCCGGACACACCTGCTCCGGCCATATCACCCCCTCCCATCTCCGCGTTCGTCGTTGCGGGCCGCGGCTCGCACAGCGGTCGAGGCCAACCACACCGTAATCCTCGCGGCCATCGACCCAACAAGTGTGACGTTTGTGGCAGCCTCAACCATCTCATGTCCGCCTGCAGTGCCACGGATGACGCTATCCTTAAGTGGAATCTCGCCAAGCGTTGGCTGACAGTCCAGAAGTACGGCGCCGCCGGTGGCACCCCCTCTGTTCACGCTGCGCTGTTGAGCGACGTCCCTGCCGACGACGCCCCCGCCGATGACACCGACTGCCTACCCACCCTCGAGGACTGCGCTGATGACTACGATGACGACGAGGTGAGTGTCCCATTCAGCTCTGTGGCATTCTCCTCTTCCCTCGCCCCGGGTCGTAACCTGTCACAGTTTTGGGTCGTTGATTCCGCTTGCTCGATTAACCTCACCGCGTTCCGAGATGACTTCGTGAAATTCACGCCCCCCTCCGCTCCCTCTCGCGTGGGCGGTGTCGGCGTTGACGTTAAGGGCAGTGGCTCAGTGCGGATTTCCGTCAGACTTGCCTCTGGCCAGCTCATTCACCGCACTGTGTATGCACTCTACACCCCTGACCTATCATCTCGCTCCGCACAGCGTATCGGCAGACTACTTAGTGTCAGCTGGATGCAAACTCACAGCGGGTGTGAATTCGTCTTCCCCTCCAACTCTGACACTGGTTTGCTTTTGGTACCCACAGGCATGGGTGTGCTAGAACCGTCCGGAAACGGTCTCTACCTCCTTCCCCACCAGCCGGACCTCCCTTCAAGCCCATCCGCACCGGCGGCACTTGACCCCTCACCTCAGGTCGCCCTTACTGCCCAGTGTGATCCCGTCCTATGGCACCGTCGGTTTGGCCACCTAAACATGCAAAGCCTTCAGGCTCAGCATACTCACGGTGTCCCGACTAGCCATGTGTTAGCTAGCACTGTAAACAAAGTCTCTTACGACTCTTGCTTTCTTCACAAAGCCACAGCTGCACCACGCAACACAGCCGCTTGCGCGAAACCATCCCACCCCCTCCTTAACATGTCCGCTGACCTTTGGGGCCCGGTCAATGTCCCCTCCCCACATGGCTTCCGCTACTGCTTGCTCGTCATCGACCACCACACCAACTACATGTGGGTGCGGTTCCTTAAGTCTAAAGACGACGCATGTTCGGAATTGTAAACCATCCTCTTGGACATCAAACACTTGCATGCCCGCCATAACTCCCAGACGAGCGCGTTCGCACCGGTCCTCAAGTTTGACTCCGACTCTGTGTTTGAAGCTGTTGTCACTCGCCGGATGTGCGCACACCTCGGCGTCGGGGTACAGTTCTCTGCCCCATACGCCCACCACATGCTCGGCAAAGCCGAACGTCCTTGGCGCACTATCCGGGACAATGCATCGGCGATGCTCCACAACATGGCCGTTCCCAACTCCATGTGGTCGTGCGCTGTCAGCATTGTTGTGTACCTTCGCAACCGCACGTACAGTCGCTCGGTCGGACCTAATGGGGGCGTCCCCCTCACACTCCTTACGTCGTCGGTGCCCGACGCCTCCAAGTTCCGCGTCTTCGGCTGCACCGTTTTCGCCAAGGTCCCCGACAAACAACGTCGGAAACTCAGTGAAAAAGCATTTCGCGGCGTCATGGTGGGCTATCCCCCTGACGCACCCGGGTATCGTGTCTACAACCCGGAAACGCGTCGCATCACCACTTCCGTACATGTTGTCTTTCAGGAAGACACCCCAGGCTTCGACACACAACCCTCCGTCGACTCGGTCATCACCGACTCTTCAGAAGACGTACCCGCGGCCTCACCCCTATCCCACCCCATTGACCTCACATTACCCACACCCCTACCCCCCCCGGCAGCCCCTCGCCATGCTCGGCTCCGCTCACACCCCATTCGATACGGCAATATGATTGCCCACTTGTCCGACTACCCCCCGACCCTCGTGACGGCGTGTTGTGATCCGGAACAAGGCAAAGCTCAAGAGGACATCTTTGAGCACCCTCACGTCCCCGACCTTGTCACGGGTCTCCCACACACACCTGCCGGCCCGTCCCCTACTGCAGTCGCCCTCCTCTCCGCCCGAGAGTGTGTGGAACCAAAATCCTACCGGGCTGCGCAGGCATGCGCCCAAGCCCCCTAGTGGCAAGCAGCTATGCAACATGAGTATTCCTCCCTCATCAACAACGACACATGGGAACTTGTGGACCTCCCCCCATGCCGCATGGTCGTTAACAGCATGTGGATCTTCAAAGGCAAGTCGGATACAGCCGGCGACGTCTCCCGCTTCAAAGCGCGGTTCGTCGCCAAGGGGTGCAGTCAACGCGCTGGACTGGATTACACAGAGACGTTCTCCCTAGTCATCCGCATGGCCAGCCTGCGTCTATTCCTAACCATCGCAGCCGCCCGCGACCTTGAACTCTGCCAGCTTGACATCGACACAGCGTTTCTCTACGCTCCCATCCGGGAGGATGTGTACATCCGCCAGCCCCTCGGCTTCACCGATGGCACGTCCAAAGTGTGTCACCTCAAGCGCTGCCTCTACGGCCTTAAGCAGTCCCCCTGCGAGTTCAACATGCTCCTTCGTGCATGGCTCGTCGACCATGGATGACAACAATGCGTCTCCGACCCGTGCATATACATCTACCGCACCGGCCACGTTTTCGTCATGATCGCCATGTACGTCGATGACATTCCCGCGGCCTGCAATGATGCCACTTGGCTCGCATCGTTCAAAGCCCAACTCGGAGCACGGTTCAAGATCAAGGACCTAGGCGACCTCTCCCAACTCCTCGGCATGCACATTACCCGCGATCGCTCCACGCGCACAATCTCGCTGGACCAGTCCAAGTACCTGCGCGACATACTCGCCAAGTACGGCATGTCCGACTCTAAGCCGTCGTCACTTCCGATGGACCCGGGCTTCCTCGCCGGCCTCGCACACATAAATTCGCCCTCTCTCACCGGGGTGGCCAAGGACGTCTACCCCAGCCTCCTGGGCAGCCTCTAGTACGCAGCCGTTTGTACCCGCCCCGATGTCTCCACGGCATTGAGCACCCTCGGCTCTGCCCAAGCCTCACCCACCGAGGCACACTTGCAGGCTCTGAATAAGGTCCTCCGCTACCTCCATGGCACCATCGACATGCGCCTGACGTTGGGGGGGGGGGGCCTGGACCACAGCCTCCAACTCACAGGCTTTGCCGACGCTGATTGGGCCAACGACAGCAGCACCCGCAAGTCTCGCTCCGGCTATCTCTTCACCCTCGGACGCGGGCCAGTCACTTACAAGTCCAAACAACAGACTTGTGTTGCTCAATCCACGTGTGAAGCCGAGTACTACTCTGCGGCTGACGCCACCAAGGAGGGACTCCACCTCCGACAACTCATGTGGGAAATCTTCAACTCCCCCATCACCGACACCACCACCATATGGGAGGACAATCAAAGCGCCATTGCATACTCCCAGAATGCCTTGGTCAGCCAGAAGACTAAGCACATCGGTCTGAAGTGGCACTTCCTCAAGGACCACGTGGAGCAAGGAACCATCAAGTTGAGGTACCTCCCCACTGACCAGATGGTGGCTGACATGCTCACCAAACCCCTCCCATGACCTGCACTGGCAAGACACCGAAGTGCGATCCTTGGAGGACAAGACCCAATGCAACGCTTCATCCCGTAGCTACCTTCAGGGGGAGTGTTGTAAGTAATACCGTATACGTATTAGCTGCAGATAGCTATTGTAAGCTACTCTAGATATGATCGGACATACCGATAAACTGTTTGACTCGGTACAGAGCTGTCGCTAGGCTACATCTCTGACACTTCTTCTCTTGTCCCGACACCACGCCTGTAGGCTGGTTGTCGCCGTAAATGTTCCGTTTGCGGGATTGTGATTGTAACTACGTTTGCGTAAGTTATCTTCCACACTAACTGTGTTTGCATGGTTCAATACACACACTCATACACACACACACACACACACACACACACACACACACACACACACACACACCCCCCACACACACACACACAACGGCAGCGTAAATAGCGGAGGGGTACATGTGGTAATTTGCGGTTCAGCCGCTGCCGGAAACATTTAGCGGCCGACCGGGACATTGTCGACGTGTCGGGATGAGCGACATAGGGATCCTAGTTGCAATTGTGGTTTTCTCCCCATGTCCCAAACGGGAAGGGCAGAGGCATATGCTAGAGGAATAGCTACGACGATATAAGCAACACTTACCTCTGAAGAGGGTGTGTGTGGATCGAGTCGGGGCCGCTAACGACGTGAACGAGGTTTTTTCCGCTTGTCTTTCACCCTAGCTCCGACACAACCGGGGTGACACACGAGCAATGGCCAAGTCGGCCCGTCTTGACCAACACATTCTAGAGCACGTGCTAGCTAGTTGGGCACGAGCGGTTGAGCACGCCGCGCATCGTGGACATAGCGGCGTAATTATTTTTCATATGTACATTTGTAGCGATAAATATTGCAATGTGTAATTGAGATTATCTTGTTATTTCCAACTGAGAGAGATAGATAAGGAGACCCCTGGCGTAAATCCATATTCCTATGATCTAGATGGCAATCTTGGGTAAGCCTTGAAACATCATCAGAATTTTTTTAGTTAAAATAATTTCAAAATTAATTTTTAAACCGTAAGCTCAAGGACCGCGAGTTGGGCCCAATTACGGGAGTGGTGGTTTTAGCGACAAACATGTTTTACATGCCTTACACACGTTTACCCTAGGGCGCGTTTTGCCAAAGATGTCAGCTTGCTTACAATTTGGCCAAAAGACACCCACAGACAGGGTCTGGGGGTCAATTAGCGCAGGATTATAGGGATGGGTGGGTGGGTTCGCGCGAAGCCTAGATTGGCTGAGCGCGAAAGCAGAGAGTGCCTAGGCTCGTGGCTAGCTACGGCTTATAAGGCACGGGCTAGCTAGAGCTGACCGTTGGGGAAGTCGTTGGTCGTTGGCTGCGTCTAACTGTTCGGGCAAGGTGGTTGCCCTGCAGGCGAGACGCGCCGATATTAACGGTAACAGTAACCGCTAGAGTTACTGTCCCGTACACATGATATTGGATATGCAAACCTCTAGATTCAAATCAATCTGACCATTTACCCTAGGGCACGTTTTGCCAGTAACCTAAAGCCAAAGGCTTGCACAGCCAGAATTAGTGTTGCGGGGGGGACGGAGTGAGCCAGCCGAAGAACCGCCAAGCAGCAGGTGTTGGGGTCATGGTTGGGTCAATATATTTTCCTTCGGTCACCGAGCTGTTTTTGGCCCAGCCACCCATAAATTTGATTACGGGGAGGGGGGCGCCGATGCAGCTGGCAGCGGACGCTGCGCCTTTCCGTAGGCTGTGCGATGTCCACTTGAAACCGGCGGGGGCGGCGGAGTTGACGGTACGGAGGGCGAGGGTGAGCCAGGCGGAGATGGTGGCCGCGGCGCCCCACTCGGCGGAAGGTTCAGAAGGGGAGCAGCTCCAAAAGGCGAGTGGGGGTGGCGTGTTGTAAAATTTTTTGCAGAAAGTCGCGCGCTGCTCCGTGTAGTAGATGAGCAGGTCTGCCAGGACGGGGTTAGCTGCGACCGGGATAGCGATGACAGGTTTATCTGCCGCGTCGCGGCGCTGGTCCCCTTTAGATTTACGTACGAACAGGCAGATTTGTTGAGAGGGCCTGTCGACCACTAGGTCGCCGGTCTGGCAGCGGGCGCCAGTTTCGGCGCGGCAGAAAAACGTGTAATTGACACACACCGCTAAACAGGCTCTGAAGCGCTGCATCTGAGGGAGGGCAGCAGGGGTCCACGCGAAAGTGCCGCGTAGGGTGTTGGCGGCGTGTAGGATGTTCAGCGCGACTTGTGCGGGTAGCGGGAGGCGAGCGGCGGTGGGCAGCAGGCGGCGCTGTAGCATGTCGAGTCCACGGCGGGCGTCCGCCAGGAGTTCGCCCACGGCGATAGGTTGGCGCCGGTGGTCGCGGAAGTACTTGTTAATTGCGCTGAAGTAAGGCTGCAGCGAGCTGGCAGCGACCGTTCCCAAGAGGGCTAGCCAGGCCGTGTAGCGGACCATCGTGGCCGGCGTGGCCTGTAGCGGGGCGATATTTTCTTCTGCACAAAAAATAAAAAACTGTCGAATTGCGCTCTGGTAGCTCAGGTACGTCGAGGGCGCTAGCGAGTTGCTGAGTAGGGCAACCGCTGTAACCCCGAGCTTATCTGATCCTAGGAGGTCTTGAAAAGTTTCAGCCAATTCGGAGGACCAGGGCGACTGTGCTGCTTCGAGGCGTAATTCGTAGCGCGGGGGTCCTGTACGCAGAGGGCGGACGTCCTGTACAGGCGCATTTAATCGGTCCGGGCGTATCGCTCGGCCAATCGCACCGCGTCGGGTGTAGAGCCAAGCGGGGGTGCTAGCCGAAAGGCCACGATGCTCCAAGCGGGAGGTCCGACCCCTTCTTGCCTGCCTAGCCTGCCGGGGAAGAACAGGTCGCGGGACGCTGGGAAGTGCACGGTCTCGGTGGCCAAGCGGGCGAACGCGTGGTACCATGTTTTGTTTCGCCAGTAGGGGGCGATGACTGTTGCCTCGGCTTGAGCTTGTTCGAGTTTCGCGGCGAGTGCGGGTAGGGCCGACCAAGGGGGGTTGCAGTAGTTGTTCTCGCGTCTCCACGCCGAGTCGGGGAGGTGTAGGCAGTCGATGTCCTCGCACAAGGGGTCGCGCCAGCGGGCGTTGAAGCGTGGCAGCTGCGTGTTGAGCATAGACGCGAACCGGTCGATTGTATGCGGGCCCCACCGACGCTGGAGGTGGTTGAAGAGTTGAGGGTTTAGCTGCCAGTCCTCGGAGTCCAGTTCGCGGCTGAGCGTGTCGGCCCAGACGTTGGCGGCCGACCGGATGTAGCGTGGGCGGATGTGGATGTCGTTGGTGTCGAGTAGGAACCACAAACGCCGTAGCTCGGTCATCATGACGGGCGACCGGGAAGTTAGCTTGGTTAGGACGGCGACCACGGCAGTGTTGTCCTCGTGGAGGAGGACTTGTCGTCCTCGGAGTTGCGGGAGAAAGGTTTCGACCGCGTGCCGGACTGCCCGAAGCTCCTTCCACGTAATGTGTTGGAGGCGGTCGGTGGCGCTCCAAAACCCGCGGGCTTGGTAATTGGCGTCCTCGTTGAGGACGGCCCCCCATCCGTAGTCGCTCGAGTCGGCGTGCAAATAGGCGGTCTCGATGGGCTTGTAGATCGACCGGCCGTTGTGTTGGGAGGGTACCGTGCGCCACCACTCGAGGTCGCGCCGGAGTTGGTGGGTGAGGCGCACGCGTCCCCCCCAACCGGTACGGGTAGCCAAAACGTTGTGGAGCTCGCGCAAAAAGAATCGGGCGGGCGCGATGGCGAGGTAGAGAAATTGCGCTTTTCCCGCGAAGGCTGCGAGTTGGCGTGTGGGTAGCCATCGTGCGTTGGACGCTGCTCGTCCGAGCAAGGACGAAGCGTGTTGTGCGAGGTGGTGCAGTTTTGCGAGTGGGGCGCGAAACTCGCCGCGGTGTAAATCCACCGTGAGGCCCAAGTGGTCGCCGACTTGCGTTGGCGTCCACACACCTTTCTTGGGGTTGCGCTGTAGGCCGAGGCTGTCGAGCAGGGCTTGGACGCGCTGCCGAAGTAAGAGTGCCTCGTCGTAGGAGTCCGCCAAGAAGAGGAAGTCGTCCATGTAGGGGAGTAGTCGGGTTCCTCGCCATCGCGCGTTTCGGAGGAAGCGCTTGGACGGGCGGCGTGGGCCGGCCGGTGTAGCTGCGGGCGTGGGAGGTGGTGGGCGGCGTAGGTGGTTCGTAAACACTTGCGTGAGTTTGCAAAAGTAGTAGGCGGAGCCCGACCACCCCATGGGGAGGCACGCGAGGCGCCATAAGGTGCCGCGGTAGTTGACCGTGAAGTAATCCCGGTCTTCCTCCCGGATGCCAAGGGTGTAGTACCCATCGGCGAGGTCGAGTGAGACGAAGTAGTCCCCCGGTCGAGATAGATGGCGGAGGTGCTTGAGGGTCTCGCAAGTCATGTTGAACGTCGAGCAGTAGCGGTTGAGTTCGCGAAGGTCGATAATCAAGCGCCATTGATTGCATCCGGGTTTTGGAACCAAGAACATCCGGGAGACGTAGCGTGGGTTCGTAGAGCGCTCCCACGCGCCGCAAGCCTCGAAGCGTGGTAGTTCCGAGTTGAGAAACTCGAGTTGGTCGGGTGTGGCGTCTAGCATGGAGATGCCATGGTTGAACGGCTTGGGACGTAGGCCGTGCTTGAACTTCACACGTACGCCGTGGCGGATCCAACTTAGGACTTGGCCGCTCGCGCCGATGCGCTCCCACTCCCGCCATTTTCGACGTACGCGGTGGCGCATGAAGGAAGATGTCGGGGAGCAGGAATCGGCGCGGCGGGCTACACCATCATTTCTTGCTTGGGGTTTTAGCCGAGTCGGTCGGCTTGGGTGGGAGGGTTGCTCGTGCCGCGGCTGCTGCTGCTGCGGCGGCCTTGCGTTTGTCGGCGGCGGCTTTGCGGCTCCGAGCGTCGGGGCCGTTGGGCTTGTCCGGTGTGACCTTCGCGAAAGCGGCGCCGGCGGCGGCCTTGCTGGCAGCGTGTAAGCTGACTTCAAGCGTGCGGTCGACGAAAGCTTGGCGTAGCGCGTCCAATGTGCCGGAGACCGCGGTAGGACGCGGTCGGCAGAAGCGCTCGTGTGCCAATTCGGCGAACACGCGGTCCGCATCCGTGCTCGTTTGTCCGCCCTTGGTGAGGCGGAGGAAGCCCAATCGAGTACGGGCGGCCTCCTCCGTCGCTGTGTGGGTGCGATGGCCCGCTCGGATGAGGGCAATCGCTGCCGCCTGCTCTGTAGGTAGAGGTGGGCCGTGCGACAACGTGTCCAAAGCCTCGCCAATTGCCGCGTTGGCGCAACTGTCGAAGAAGGCATAGCACCCGATGTGTAGGTACTCGTCGTATGCCGCTTGGGTGCGTTTGTCGCTTAGGGCACGGGCGGTGTCGTCCGTGAGAGTCCACAGACGTGGCTCCTCGACGTCTCGGGGGGGACGTTCGAGGCCGGCCGGGATGACTTCGCCGTAGTAGGTGAAGTCGACAAACTCGGCCGCGGAGGGGTCGGGTTCGTCGTCGAGCAGGTCGATAGGTGGCTCGGGGGCCTCCTTACCACCCTCCGTCGCTGTGGTCGCGTCGGTGGGAATGGACTGCTGTTGATCAGTAGTAGCAGGTGTGGCTGTCGTCGGCCGGAGCTGAGCGAGTAAGGCAGCGTTAGCCGCCAAAAACTGCTCAGTAATCCGTTGCTCCGATGCCAAAACTGCCGTACGAATCTGCTCGGCTGTGCGTTGTTCGAGTGTAGTAGCGTGAGGGTCGGCCGCTGCGGCGGACGTAGACTGCTCAGGCTGCATATTGGGGAACTGCGTAGCTGAACGAGGGGAAGTGTCGCGTGACGCTCGAGTGCGCATGGGACGAAAAGGTAAAACTGACACCCTGCTCGACTACTAGAGTCGAGACTGCATTCGCGCGAAGCCTAGATTGGCTGAGCGCGAAAGCAGAGAGTGCCTAGGCTCGTGGCTAGCTACGGCTTATAAGGCACGGGCTAGCTAGAGCTGACCGTTGGGGAAGTCGTTGGTCGTTGGCTGCGTCTAACTGTTCGGGCAAGGTGGTTGCCCTGCAGGCGAGACGCGCCGATATTAACGGTAACAGTAACCGCTAGAGTTACTGTCCCGTACACATGATATTGGATATGCAAACCTCTAGATTCAAATCAATCTGACCATTAAATGAAGTACATCGGATTATTGTATCTTTAGTATAGTAGTTAATG
>JAPMLY010001846.1:77500-78757 GCA_026401115.1 Tetraselmis chui | reverse complement strand
TGAGTGTGCAGGTGGATGGGATACGTGTGCCTCTGTGGGTGTATGTGTGAGTTAGAGGGATGGTGACTGTGCCGTTGGTGGAGATGAGTATGCAGTACATCTCAGCGCTGAGGGAGACTTGGATGCTGGTGGTGATGGTGGGTGAATGGGAGGGGTGAGAGCGAAAGTACGAGCCGTCCGGGAATTTTTTCAGGGTTGTATAGTGGTGGAGGCTGAGGGGGTGTGGGGAGGGGGGGTGAGGTTGGGGGTATTTTGTGTGAGGTATTCTGTTGCAGTTTGGGACAGGAGGGTGTATAACCAGTGTGTGGGTGGAATGGTGCCGTATGAGTTGATGCGTGGAAGGGAGAGTGAGTGGCAGGATTGGATGAGGACAGTGGTGAGGCAGGTGTCAGCCCAGGATAAGCCGGGGACGTGGCCTGTGACGGGGGGTGGTGTGATGGTGATGGTGTGAAGGTGGTGGTCAGGGGGTACTGGTTCATAGGGTGAACGGGGGAAAATGTGAAGGGATACAGGTCCAGATTGTGAATGAATGGGATTATTGGGCAGGTGGAGGATATTTACCCAGAAGGAGGACGGGTCGGACTCGATCGGGACGGGTGTGTCCAACGGCTGGAGTGCGTCCGCGAACTGGAGGGTGAACTGGGCTTGCTCGGGAAGGTCTTCGAGTTTGCACAGGGTGTGGGGCGGGGGGGTTGAACCTGTAGAGGTGAGGGCCGTCGCGAGGTCTGAGGTGAGGAGATCCTGGAGGAGGGCGACTGCTTCTTGGCCGGTGATACCGGTGAATATCGGGGAGCGGATCTTTATCATGCGGCCTGAAATTCCTGGAGCCGAGGCGTCCCGTAGAAAGCGAATTTTCTGCTGACTTAGTTTTTCCAGGAGCGAAGGGGAGGAGATCGTGAAGGGGGGCACTGGACCGGCTGAATTGAATTCACGTTGGCGTGAAGTCAGCTGGTATAGGAGTCCCACCGCTATACATGAGGTAGGAATTGTCAGGTGGATCTCTTGGAAGCTCGAGTGGAGCTCGACTGGCAGGGGTGTGGCATCGTGGCATTTCGGGAAGGTGGGGTGAAGGGTTCGTGTGGCGTTCGCGGTCCACCGTGTGAGTTGGGCGAGTTCTTTGCCTATTATATTTCTGATGCGGTTGGGGAGATCGGTAAGGTCGTGTAGGCTTTCGAGTAGCCAGCGGCGGGCCAACGAGCATGCCGACACGATCGGGTCGGGGTGAGACGGGTCCGGGAGGAAGACGCCGTGGATCCA
>JAPMLY010001846.1:0-72500 GCA_026401115.1 Tetraselmis chui | reverse complement strand
AAAACCCCCCTCGCGCAGGTCGTCGTCGGACTCGTCTCGATCCGTGCTCGACCCCGTCCGAGATATCGGAGATAGTGGTCGCTCTGTTCGGCGCGACCCTCCACCTAGTCTAGCCTTCTCCCCCCCCGCGGGGGCTGGGAGGAGAAAAAAGCCAGGCTGCAGACGGTGTTCGGCTGGCTCTCCTGCCTCCGAGCTAGATGTCTCATGTCCCCTGTCCGTTTGCCGACTGTTTCCACCACCCATTTCATCGCGTTGTGATGGCCGCACTTGTCTCCCCCGGTGACTTACGTTGTTAAGGGGCCGCCTATACGAGCAGTGTGTTGTTGCAATAACCCGGGGCACACTGTCTAAGGCAGCCTGTCGATAACCGGGTACCGACTAGGGGAGGGGGAACGGATAATGCCCATGGATCGGCTATCCTCAAAAGATGGTGGGTACGGGAATATTTAACCGAAAACCCCCCGTACCGGGTTTTTCCGGCGGCGGATGATCCTCCCGACCTCCGCCGCCAGACCGTGCCGCTCCTCCGGCTGCGACTCGCCTCCGTCTTGCGTATCTTCGGGCCTCTCCCCCAAGGGAGACCAAAAGGTTTCGCAGGGCTGGCGGCTGCTAGCGAGCGCCGTGCCCTAGCGCTGCTTCCCAGCTGTCCGCCGCCAACTCCAACACCCTCGTCCTACCGCTAATCCGTCCGTACCCCTCTTCGCAAAAAAGTATTTCGCAAACGCCGCCCCCGCCCCATCGTCGGGAGAGTATCTGCGAGTATTTAGTCGCGGAAAAAGCATATCGGACAGGCCGAGCGGGAGATCCCTGTGCCGGTGTACGGATATTATGTTTTTCCAAAACCCTCCGTACATGGCTTCCCGATAGCTGCTGATCCCGCAGATCGCAGCTGTCGGTACCTCGTTCAGCCCCCTACCGTGCCAGGCCTGGCACGGCTATGGGGTTACCAGCGCCCACCGCGTGGAGGTAGAGGTAGGTGCCGACGGGCCTGCGAGCGCACCCCCCTCCGGGGCCGCCGCCGCTGCGCCGCCGGCGGGCGCCGACCTTGGGTCAACTCTCAAGTCGGCCGGCCTCCTCGCCGGCGCGCTCCCATGTCCCTTGACCATCATGGCGGACCACCTTCTAGCCTCTCTCGGATGGGCCGAGGCAAACGGCGCGGTTGCCGCGAGCACATGAGCAGCGCTCGGCATCTACGCGCGTCTCGCGTCAAGCGCTATGTCGTCTACCGAGTATGCGACTCTCTGCGAGAGGGTCAATGTGCGGCTCCAATTCAGACACCTGCTTTTCGCACTCAGCGTACTTTCATCCGAAGTAAATTGTGTCTTGTAATAACTAATCGGTTGATTAATTTATTCTGCGAAATGTAAGCACTTGTACATGCTAACGGCACAATAATTAAGTTTTTTTCTTGGTGCTATGTAATCCCTACTCTTGCGGGTGCTTGGATGTTAAAAAGGACATTTTACAACGTTGACATTTTGGTAAAAGGGGCTGATTTAGGATAGGTAGAGCCGGTCTTGGTCGGCGCTAACTATGTAAGTGTTAAGTCTGTTGGCATGTTTGTGTGTTGAAATAATTGTTAATTCTATTTTCTCCCTGTTTGAGACATACCAATTACCAAACAGTGGCGGCGCGAGTATATTATTTTTTGTGTTGGCCGCACAAGTAGCACGATATTGTGTTTCGTGTAATAAAAAACCCGCATTGATAGCGGATATGGGCGCGAAGCCGAATGCTGATCAACTGTGTAACTCTTTCTGTGAGTGTTCGTTGGAAGTATGTTTGGTGTTGTGCGTGTAGACACAAAACATACGGGTACTATCATGCTTGTAAATACGGGTACTATTATACGGGTACTGCTTCATTGTATGTCATACTGTCCTATACGTATAAGACTGTACCCGTAATATGAGAATGCATATATCTGAATAATACATGCGCACATATTCTAATGGTACATTATTCGTGCTATAATGTTCTGCGGACCAAATAAACAAGATTGTTAATTCTCTTTGTCCGTATCTGTGTTTACAAAACATGTGCTTTCTCTATCGGTTTTTTGTGTTTGCACCAACCAGGGAGCCGATTTGATGTTGATTGACTGTGTACTCGTACATCCACGGGTTAATCCGTATAGCCACAATTTCAGCAAATCTACTTTAGGTAAGCGTCAAATCGGCGTTGCTCCGCGGCTGATGATGGTTTAGGGTTGGGTGGTTTAGGCTTGTGCCCGAGTTGATGTGGTTTTCTTTAAGGCCGTTTTGGGGGGCTGCCTTCCTTTTTTGGTGGATCGGACCGGTAAAAGGTGAAGGTGCGCCGGTTACTGAACCTTCCGTGTCGGCCGCCGTCGCTGCGCTTGTCGGATCATTCATGCAAAGGTATTGAAGCTGGAGGCCGCGCAGAGCAGTAGCGCAACGGCTTTGGGTGTGTTCGCCACTGCGGTGGACGCGATAACGGAGGAAAGCCCAAACTTGGCGCAACTGCTTGAGTCGACGGTGCTGGCGGCGCTGCCGCGTTGTTATGGCGAAACGCAAGTAAAGGTAACTATTAAGCTACTTGTGCGGCAAGATTACACTGATCCAAATGAAATAAGTAAACAAAATAACTATTTTATTTCATTTGGCTAGCCTAAGCAGATATGGATATATGTGTTTTCAGCTCAGAACCATTGACTGTCGGTGTAACTTTGTAAACAACCAATAAAACTTCAACATAGGCATAACATAAACGGTCAGACCCTAAAGTATACGCCCGTTTCATTAGACCGTCACTCCTCGTGCATTGGTTGATTGTTCCCGTTGCTTGTTTCCCCATCGTTTTTGCATATTAGTACAAAGTATGATGTTTTTTAGTCGCCATTGTCGAAAGGAGTGAGTAAATTGAGTTTGTGGTAGTCCAATCATCCAAAAAGCCACCGACTGAAAATAGACGAATTCATTTATATATTTTATCGCGCCAACCCGATCACATTAGTTTAACATGCCATTTACATCTCAAGCTTTTTGTGGGCATTCGTTAATCGACGTATGAATTGAGACGTGCCGTGTTTTGAAATCGGCAGGCGGTGTGCGATGCTGGGCGGGCGGGCAGCGGAGGAGGTGGTGATGGACCATGAGCCGCACCTGCCGGGGCTGATGGCATTGGCGAGTCGGCGGGAGGCGGGGATGGAGCTAGTGGTGGAGCTGCTGCCGGTGGCGTCCCCCGAACGCGGCCGCGCTCTGATACACGCGCTCGTGGTGCCTTACGCGCTGCCGTCCGCGGGGGGGCGCGTGGTGCGCGCCTGCTGCCAGGGAATCCTACAACGCGCGTGGGCGGACGCGCCCACCGGCGGTCACCTCCGAAGGCAGCAACTTCGCCCACCATTGCTGGCGTTGCTGAGTGACTGTTGTAAGTAATACCGTATACGTATTAGTTGCAGATAGCTACTGTAAGCTACTCTAGATATGATTAGTACATGTCTAGATATGACATACCGATAAACTGTTTGACTCGGTACATAGCTGTCGCTAGGCTAGAGCTCTCTCACTTATGTTGTCCCGACACCACGCATGTAGGCTGGTTGTCTTGTTTGCGTGACTGTGATTGTAACTACGTTTGCGTGAGTTATCTTCCACACTAACCGTGTTTGCATGGTTCAATAGGTTATGGGCCCTCGCCTCACGTCACTCACGCGCGACAACCTGGTTCCGCGAGCCGCGATCGACAGCTCTCCCGCAAAAGGCAAGTTTCTATAGACACCTAGTACTTTCACCTTGCAGTCGGCG
This sequence comes from Tetraselmis chui, assembly GCA_026401115.1. Classification (NCBI taxonomy): domain Eukaryota; kingdom Viridiplantae; phylum Chlorophyta; class Chlorodendrophyceae; order Chlorodendrales; family Chlorodendraceae; genus Tetraselmis; species Tetraselmis chui. The sequence goes on along the minus strand of JAPMLY010001846.1, from coordinate 68,736 downwards.
GTATCGCTAGTATAAACTGCGATTTAAAACCCGCCACCACCCCTCTTAAGTTAGCTACTCGACGGCGATAGCCAGCCACCCACACCGACGCACTCGTCGTGTGTGGACAGGGTGCACACAGGTCCAAGCTGGAGAAAGGGGGGGCGCACTATCGGGTGAATACGCATCCACAGGTTGCACCACAGCCGTAGCTTACCTTTTTTTTATATATTATCTTAGCGACTCAGCCGCCAGCGCAGCGCTCCACATGTCCTGGCCTTGGCCTCGATTTGTGCCCCACAATGGGTGGAGGATACAGAAAAGGTACTTTGAGACACCCCGGGGCGCCAGGCCGAGGGGTCGGCGGGCATCACGCCGTCTCTCTGAAACCACTGTTAGGCACGAGTCCGGCTAGCGGTTTTTACCGCTGCCTGTTTTTTATTCTGCTCTTTCTTTTTCGCCCTCTGTCGAAATGGCGCCGAAAATTCGCTCTGCCGACTCTCCGCCTGTTTCGCCTCTTGATTCCCCTGACCCAGGCTCTCAGCAGAGCACTCTCGATCCCACCCCGGATACTCTCGCGTTGCTCCTTGCGCAAATGGCGCGCATTAACGCTCGCCTCGACTCGCAGTCGGCCGACGTTGCAGTTGTTGTTGCTGCGGTTGCTAATCCGCACACCCATGTCGCACAGCGCCGTCCCGATGCGCCCCGCGAGCCCTCGTGTCCCGATGCGCACCGCGACCCCTCGCGTCACGACCTCCAGGTTGAACACCTCCCACCACCCCCCTACCCCCCCGTTGGATATGCCCTTCACCACCCCGGACCTCTCATCCCGGAGGCGCGCTCTCACCCGGTCCCCCCCTCCCGTGACCACCCGCACCCGTACGGCCCGCCGCATACCATGGCCGGCCGCTCTCCCTTTCCCGGTGGTCCACCTCCTCCCTTCCATGGACGGCATTCTCCCCTAGCCCCGCGTGGCGACCACACCACCCGTGGCAGTCGTCGCCCCACCATTGACCCGGTAGTAATCGGCCGAGCGGCACACGAAGCCCCCGGCTTCGACAAGGACGCCCTCAACCGGTCCATGAAGATGTCGGTCCCCGTAATGGGCCCGACCACGGACTTTAAGCAATGGAAGAGGACCTTCCTTAATTTCCTCTCCATCAAGGCCGCATATCTCATTCCGCAGCTGGCCATCCGCGACTCCGGCGTGTGGCTCGAACAACCAGCACAACACTACGCCTACACGCTGCTCCTCCATGCAGCCAGCGCGAATCGGCGCGCCGACCAAGCGATGAAATGCGTTTCTCCAGCCCGCCCTGACTGCGCCGCTGCTGCGTGGGACATCATGTGTGAACGCCTCGACTGTCGGTCTTCTGCTCGCTCCTTGTCCCTCCTTGAAAACCTTATGGTCAAACAGCGCCATGGTCAGTCACTCGGTGACTATGTCCACTCCATGCGCCAGACCTATGACGACTACAACGAGACGTGCCAAATGGTTGATGGCTCCGCTGCCATCCACCCCCACAACATTGGTCTCTTCATGTTGCGTGGTATTTCTAGTAGCGGCCCACACGGTCAAGCGGAACAATGCGTCATCAACGCCTTTGACATAGACTACCTTTTGTCGGCTGATGAAGTGATGGCCAGCATCCTCCACCTCGCGCACAACATGGACGACGACCCTGCCCCGGACACACCCGCTCCGGCCGCATCACCCCCTCCCATCTCCGCGTTCGTCGCTGCGGGCCTCGGCTCGCACAGCGGTCGAGGCCAACCACACCGTAATCCTCGCGGCCATCGACCCAACAAGTGTGGCGTTTGTGGCAGCCTCAACCATCTCATGTCCGCCTGCACTGCCACGGATGACGCTATCCTTAAGTGGAACCTCGCCAAGCGTAAGATGGCCGTCCAGAAGTACGGCGCCGCCGGTGGCACCACCTCTGCTCACGCTGCTCTGCTGAGCGACGTCCCTGCCGACGACGCCCCCGCCGATGACACCGACAGCTTACCCACCCTCGAGGACTGCGCAGATGACTACGATGACGACGAGGTGAGTGTCCCTTTCAGTTCTGTGGCGTTCTCCTCTTCCCTCGCCCCATGTCGTAACCTATCACAGTTATGGGTCGTTGATTCCGCCTGCTCGATTAACCTCACCACGTTCCGAGATGACTTCGTGAAGTTCACACCCCCCTCCGCTCCCTCTCGCGTGGGCGGTGTCGGCGTTGACGTTAAGGGCAGTGGCTCAGTGCGGATTTCTGTCAGACTTGCCTCTGGCCATCCCATTCACCGCACTGTGTATGCACTCTACACCCCCGACCTATCATCTCGCTCCGCTCAGTGTATCGGCAGACTTCTTAGTATTAGCTGGATGCAAACTCACAGCGGATGTGAATTCGTCTTCCCCTCCAACTCTGACACTGTTATGCTTTTGGTACCCACAGGCATGGGTGTGCTAGAACCGTCCGGAAACGGTCTCTACCTCCTTCCCCACCAGCCGGACCTCCCTTCAAGCCCATCCGCAACGGCGGCACTTGACCCCTCACCTCAGGTTGCCCTTACTGCCCTGTGTGACCCCGTACTGTGGCACCGTCGGTTTGGCCACCTAAACATGCAAAGCCTTCAGGCCCAACATCCTCACGGTGTCTCGACTAGCCATGTGTTAGCTAGCACTGTAAACAAGGTTTCTTGCGACTCTTGCTTACTCCACAAAGCCACATATGCACCGCGCAACACAGCCGCTTGCGCGAAGCCATCCCGCCCCCTCCTCAACATGTCCGCTGATCTCTGGGGACCGGTCAATGTCCCCTCCCCACATGGCCTCCGCTACTGCTTGCTCGTCACCGACCACCACACCAGCTACATGTGGGTGCGGTTCCTTAAGTCTAAAGACGACGCATGTTCGGAGTTGGAAAACATCCTCTTGGACATCAAACACTTGCATGCCCGCCATCACTCCCAGTCGGGCGCGTTCGCACCGGTCCTCAAGTTTGACTCCGACTCTGTGTTTGAAGTTGCTGTCACTCGCCGGATGTGCGCACACCTCGGCGTCGGGGTGCAGTTCTCTGCCCCATACGCCCACAACATGCTCGGCAAAGCCGAACGTCCTTGGCCCACTACCCGGGACAATGCATCGGCGATGCTCCACAACATGGCCGTTCCCAACTCCATGTGGTCGTGCGCTGTCAGCACTGTTGTGTACCTTCGCAACCGCACGTACAATCGCTCGGTCGGACCCAATGGTGGCGTCCCCCTCACACTCCTTACGTCGTCGGTGCCCGACGCCTCCAAGTTCCGCGTCTTCGGCTGCGCCGTTTTCGCCAAGGTCCCCGACAAACAACGTCGGAAACTCAGTGAAAAAGCGTTTCGCGGCATCCTGATGGGCTATCCCCCTAACGCACCCGGGTACCGTGTCTACAACCCGGAAACGCGTCGCATCACCACTTCCGTTCATGTTGTCTTTCAGGAAGACACCCCAGGCTTCGATACACAACCCTCCGTCGACTCGGTCATCACCGACTCTTCGGCACACGTACCCGCAGCCTCACCCCTATCCCACCCCATTGACCTCACATTACCCACACCCCTACCCCCCCCGGCAGCCCCTCGCGATACTCGGCTGCGCTCACACCCCATTCGATACGGCAATATGGCTGCCCACTTGTCCGACTACCCCCCGACCCTCGTGACGGCATGTTGTGATCCTGAACAAGGCAAAGCTCAAGAGGACATATTTGAGCACCCTCACGTCCCCGACCTTATCACGGGTCCCCCACACACACCTGCCGACACGTCCCCTACTGCCGTCGCCCTCCTCTCCGCCCGGGAGTGTGTGGAACCAAAGTCCTACCGGGCTGCGCTGGACAGCGCCCAAGCCCCCTAGTGGCAAGCAGCTATGCAACATGAGTATTCCTCCCTCATCAGCAACGGCACGTGGGAACTTGTGGACCTCCCCCCAGGCCGCATGGTCGTTAGCAACATGTGGATCTTCAAAGTCAAGTCGGATACAGTCGGCGACGTCTCCCGCTTCAAAGCGCGGTTCGTCGCCAAGGGGTGCAGCCAGCGCGCTGGACTGGACTACACAGAGACCTTCTCCCCAGTCATCCGCATGGCCATCCTGCGTCTCTTCCTAACCATCGCAGCCGCCCGCGACCTTGAACTCTGCCATCTTGACATCGACAGAACGTTTCTTTACGCTCCCGTCCGGGAGGATGTGTACATCCGCCAGCCCCTCGGCTTCAACGATGGCACGTCCAAGGTTTGTCACCTCAAGCGCTGCCTCTACGGCCTTAAACAGTCCCCCCGCGAGTTCAACATGCTATTGAAATTTAAATTGAAATTGTTTACAACATGTACCGTATGCGCCGGTTTTTCACCAAAAGCCGGATGCGTCGGCTGCTGTCTCTGGGCCCTCCCAACTATGCCATACAGGGAACTTACAAGTCAGGGCTAGACCGTTAACCACCTAATCCAACCTCTCCAAGGGTGTTCGGGGGTTTTACTCCCCCCGGGGAGGGTGCAAGTAGAGGCGAAGGTTGTGTGCATTCAGGGTCGTACGTGGAGGCAGTGTGCGGATGCGCGGTGGGAGGTCGTGCGGGACTTGATGCGGTATATGCGTAGGAGGTGATGCAGCCATTGGACAGTATGCGTATGGAGTTGAGCAAGAATGCGAGATGTGTCGAGGCGTGCTTTGGAGACGAGTTTATCTGGAGGGTCGGTGCGGGCGGTGAGAAGGGAGGTGAGACTCGTGATGGTGGAGGAGTGTGGTGTACCGGTGCGGCTCATGACTATGGGTATGATGTCGACCACTGTGCCTGGCCAGTGGTTTCTGATGGCGTTCGCAAGGGGTGTGTATTTGGTGCGTATGAGGTCAGCTGTGTGCGAGAGGTTATTGTCTGTGCAGTACTTCCATTCCCCTATCTGGATTTTTTTGATGGATGCGTAACGTCGGCGACCGTTGGAGTGACCAACGAATCGGGGTTCGAGGATGCGGATGAAGTCAGGTTTGTGTGCAGGGGGACGAAGTGGGGGGGGGAGAATCTCAGGTGGGAGGACGGCGGGGCACGAGGTGAGGGAATCGGGCGAGAGACCTTCGTCAGCAGCGACAAGGCGGGTGGGCATGTGGGTGGGGTGAGGTGGGTGGCAGTCAAGTGGGGTGCAGGCAGGGGTGGGGGAATCAAACGATTTTATGGGTTTGTTACCGAAGTCTGCGGTGATGGTTTCCCATCGCCCTCCGTTGTGGCGTTCCAGTAGGGAGAGTAGGAGTTGCAGAGCGCTGTTGTGTCGGTCCTGTCTTAGACCAGACATAGAGGGGCAGTTACCGGCCATGTGGCCGTTGCTAGTGAATTGGCCACATAGGGGGCAGCGCAGGGTGGGGTTGTGAGTAAGTAGGCGGGTGTTGTGGACACCCCACATGAATTCTTGTTTGTGTGTGAACTGGATATTTGTGAGGGTTGAGTGTTTTTTGTGGTAAGAGAAATCGGCGCCGTCCTGCGCGGCGCGGGCGAGGAGGGCACCGTGTTTGGTTGTTCGCGAGAGAGGAGTGTGTGTGTGTTTTGTGCTGTAGGTGTGTGCGTCGGATTTGAGGTTGGTGTATTTGTAGGTTACGGGGTCCCCTAGCGTTTGTGGGATGAGGGTGTATGGCCATGTCCAGTGGCCTATTGTGACTTCAGAACCTGTGGTGTATGTAGTATCGGGTGGGTGACCATCCGCGACTTGGTTTGCGAGGGTGTCTGCGAGGTCGTTGCCGATGGAATGGTTGTGGGCTTTGATTTTGCCGAGGTGTGTACGGATGCCTGTTTCGCAGCGGGTTTTAAGGGTGTGTGTGATAGATGAGAGGGTGTCGCGGTGAATGTTGTGGCGGTAAGCGGAAGGGCAGTTTAAGTAACCTTGTATGAGGCGGAGGGAGCACGCACTGTCTGTGAGGAGGTGGGTGTGGCCAAGTTGGAGGCCAATATCTATGCCAGCTAATTCAGCACGATTTATTGTATGTGAGGGAGGGGTAGAGGTCACCATGATTTTGACTCGGGTGTCCGAGGCGGGGTGGGTAGCTGCTGCTCCGAGGGGGGTCGAGCCGCCTTTTTTCGAGCCGTCCGTGTATACGAAGTCCTGCCAGTTCCAAGCAGGGGTGCCTCTGGTGGGGGGGTACGTTAGATGCACGCGGTCTGGGAGGGGGTATGTGAGGGGGTGAGTTGGGTTTGGGGGGCGGTGGTATATACCTGCTGAGTGGGGTGAGTATGTGACAAAGAGGTGTGGAGGAGGGGGGGTGATGATGGGGTTGGGGAGGTGAGTGTCGTAGATAGATTCGAGAGTGTTGTGAAGTGCGGTCATGGCTGCGGGTGACGGGAGGGTGGTGAGTGCGAGGGGGTTAGCGACGAGGTATATGTCGACCATCCATCGTGTGCCGAATGGGGTAGGGGTGGGGTTGCCAGTGTGTTGGTCGGGGGGTAGGAATGTGTTTGCGTCATTGGGCAGGGTGTAAAGGTGGTGGGTGTATGGGGAGTTGATGTATTTGGAGTGGCGGTATGGTGTGTGTTCCCAACGGGGGAGGATGAGGATGGTTGCGCTGGGTGTGTGAGGGGCTGTGAGGTGTGCGCTGGTGATTGCGTGTTCCATGGCTCGTCTCATGCATTCGTGGTCGTATTCGGGGTTGGCTATGTTGGTGCCTTGCCATGTGTGTGGGGCATTGCTGCCGCTAGATGAGAAGACTATATCTTCAGGGTAGAGGGAGTGGTAGGTGTGGGAGTGGAGGGATTTATTGAGGGGGTCGGAGTAGAGTTCTGTCTGGACGCGGAATGTGTGACGGAGAGCTGTGAGTAGGTCTTCTCTAGTGGCCCATCTATTACGGGTGGTGGTGGCGGGTGTGGGTGAGTGGATTTCTGAGCGGGAACCTAGGCGGGTCAGGAGGTGGTAGACCTCCTCTTCGAACGTATGCTGCGAGAGGTCGGGGCGAAAGAGCTGAAAGAGGTGGCGGACGCGGGGGCCGTTAAGGGTGGTGACCGCGCGGCCGTCGGGAGTGCAGAGTATGGTGGTGTCGAGGAGTGATGGGTGTGCGTGGATAGCGAATTTACCGGTAGGGAGCATGTCGAGGTCGGGGTTGATGGGGTCATGGTTGAATGTGATTAGGGGGTGTGACCACGGAGGGGGTCCGGGTTCTGGCAAAATGGGTGTGGTGGAGGGGACATAGCCTGAGTTAAATGCGGTGAGGGCGGTGGGGCCGGAGGGGGTCTCACTGATGGTGTCGTGGAGTTGTAGGCACGGGGCCCACTGCACTTCGTGGAGGTGGGTGAGGTCGTGGTGTTGGCCGCGAGCACACCAGTCGCACTGCCATGAGGCGGGTCCCTGAGCTGGGCGGCATTGGGAGTGTATGGCAAAGTGCGGGCATGTGCAGCAGGTGGAGGAGGGTTCTATGTGCAGGGGGTCATGACACATGGAGCAGGCGGTGGGGGAGGGGGAGGGGAGGCATACCGATGTAGGAGTGGAGGAGATGAGGCGGAAGCCGTCGTCGAGTTGTAACTGAATGTCCCATTCCGTGAGGTGTTCCGGGGCCCATTCAACCATGTACTGCGTCTGGCCGTATTCTGTGTCCTTGTGTTTGGAAATGATGCGTGTTACGTCGCAGGGAGGGTAGTGGTGGTCTGAGGGGGTGAGGTATTCAGTGTCTAAGTGTGTGGTGGGTGCGGTGGGGGTGGGGTGAGTGGTGCGGGGGGTGTAGATGCCTGATGAGAGGGTGGGGGGCGAGCGGGGGAGGTGAGGGGAGAGGAGGGGAATCCATGAGGGGTGTATAGTGGTGGGGGGGGATGCTTGGTTGGTAGTGAGGCTTGTGATGGGGAGGCGGTTGTGGATAGTATCGAGGGGTTCAGTGAGGATTGCGGCGAGGAGGCGGATGGGAACTGAGAGTGGGGTGGTGGACCCCGTGAGTGTGGTGATGGATTTGCATGATTTGAGGATGAAGGAGGATGAGGTGGCTCTGAGGAGGACTTGTGGCCACGAGGTGATGTTACTTTTCCAGAGGGGGGTGAGGCGGGGTAGGAGGGAGGCGTGTGTTTTGCGGGGAGAGAAATCGCAGTAGGCTTGTTTATATGTGTGAGGGTCGGTGATGTGTGTGGCTTTGTCCCGGAGTGAGGCGAGGAGGGCGTTGTCTTGAGTGGTGAAGTGGGCGCGGATTGTGGAGGCGATAGGGTTGGTGAGGGAGAGTGGAGGGATGTTGTGGAATAGGGTGCCCGCATCGCGTTGAGCTCGGACTAAGCACTTGAGTGTGGGTGGGGTGTAACATGTTGACATGATGGATTCCGAGGGCCAGTGGGAGTACGTGGTGGATAGGGTGCGTATGTGTGCGCGGGCCATGTGGCCTCTGTAGCCCGAGTTGTTCATGATTTTATGTAGGTGGCAAACTGTGAGTTGTGCGGCGTGGGCTTTGAGGGAGGGGAGGCCGTATCCTAGGTCTGAGGTAGGGCGGTGGAGGGCGGTGCGGGGAAGGTTACGTACCGAGGAGACGGCGGAGCGGAGTGCGCGGCAGATTTGTCCTTCGAGAGTGTCGAGTTGGGAGTCGGTGAAGAGGCCAAGCTGGAGGGTGAAATGCTTTCCGATGAGGAGTCCACGGATGACCCTGATTCTGCGGGATTGTGTTAGTGGGGAGGTGGAAAGGGTGGTGATGAGGGATGCAGTGGTGCGTTTGAGTTCTTGCCAGTGTTTGGTGAAGTTGAGGGAGGTGTTGAGTTCTACCCCTAGGACACGGTATGTGTCCCTGGGGCTAATGGAGGGGATGGGGGCCGGGGTGGAGTTTAGGGAGATGAACTGTGTCTGCAGGCGGGATGCGAGGAGGGTAGTGTTGGCGAGGGTGAGGGCGTTGCCTGTGCGCCAGAGCGCGCCGGTGATGCAGCATTTGCGGATGTTGACGGTCATGCCCGTGTAGGCGCTGAAGAGGGAGAGTTTTCTGAGCTGGATGGTCATGTTGGGGGTCGAGCCCGTGGCAAGGCTGAGGTCGTCGGCGAATCCGTGTCCTGGGTATGTGGCTGTGGGTTCTGTGGGGTCGACGTTAGTAGCGGGGGGGCCTGGGCGGTATCCCCGGCTTCCCACCGTGAGCCAGCGAAGAAAGGGTTCAAGGAAGAGGGTGAATAGAAAGGGGGAGAGGGTGTCGCCCTGGAGGGTTCCGCGATTAATGTCTATAGAAGGGGTGGGGCCATGTGGTGTAATATAGTCTGTGGTTGAGACCCCGTAGAGGTGTTCGCATGTGTCGACAAAGGTGGGGGGCATACCGAGTTGACGCATGTGTTTGAACATGATACGGTGGTCCGCGGCGTTGAAGGCGCCTTTGAAATCGGCGTACATGACGTAGATGTCTTTGTTGTGGAGTTTCGCGTCCTCCATTGTCATAATGAGGGAGGAGAGGGCGTCGTGGATACTGCGGTGTTGTCGGAATCCGTCTTGTTGGGGGAAGGTAGGGATGGGGTCGTGGAGGGGGTGGAGGTGGGATTTGAGTAAGGAGGTGAAGGCAGGGTGTCCTGTACCTGTGTGGGTGGTCGATTGGAAGTCTCCTCCCCAGAGGGTGCGGTGTTGCGGGTGGTCGTCCGCTAGGCGGAGGCCCCAAGCTGCAACTTCTGCGTAGAGGCGGGTCAGTTGGGGGGTGTAGAGCTGGGGCATATAAGTACCTATGAGGAGGTAAGGGGTGCCTGAGTGGGGGACGATTTTTAGTCCGGCGATATGGGGGATGAGGTGGGGGGGCGGGGTTAGGACAGTGGCAGATTGGAATGAGGCTCGGCGGACCGCGAAGAGAACGCCTGCGTTGGGTAGGGGCACAGTTGAGTAGCAAGGTCGGGAGCTTTTGAGGTGGTATTGGGGGAGGGCTATGCGCCAGCGGGACTTGTGGGTGTCGTGGTTGGTTTCGGTGAGGATTAAGACGTCCGGTTGGTGGGTGGTGGAGAGGTGTTCAACATCCATAATGGAGGTGTGTAGGCCGCGGGTGTTGAGGGTGATGAAGTGTAGTGGTTGGGATGTGTGGTGTGGAAGGATGGGGGAGGGGAGGGAGGGGGTGGTGCGGGGGGGGTCATCGGGGGGGCGTTCTACGGGTGGAGGTTGGAAGGGAGGGGGGAGGAGAGGAGGGGAGGGGGGGATGAGGGGAGTGGGTGGGGGCTGAGGGGGGGGGGGGTAGTGTGGGGTGGTGGAGGGCGTCGAGAAGGTGGTGGCGGCCCTGTGGGAGGGGGGCGGAGCGGAAGGTGTGGTTCCATAGGAGAGTGTGTAGGGAGTAAACCGAGGAACGGGGATCGAAGGGGGGGGGGTTGTATGGTTGGTCCGGGGGGGCTGTGGTGATGAAGTAGGTGTGCAAGAGGGCGTGGGTACCGCACGACCATGCTCCGTCGGAGTCGTTTTGGCGAGGTGGGTTGAGGAAGCGTAGGGTACCGACGGGAGGGGGGGGGGAGGAGTTCCAGTCAGAGAGGAGATTGAGAGAGCGGGCGAGGAGGTCGGGCGGAGGAGGGTGATGAAGAGAGTCGATCCATGTCGCTGAGGTGTGGGTTAGGTGTAGGAGGCCGAAGTGTGAGTGTTGCCATGTGAGGATCACGAGAGAGTGGTTAGGCGTCCCCGGACGGGGGAGGGCGCCTCGGTTGGCGAGGTTAGTCCAGTGGCTGGGGAATTGGGAGTTGTTGTGGTGGTTATCGACTTCGTTGTTAGTAATAACTGTGTACGAGGCGGTGGGAGTGGAGTGGAGTTTGGATAACGTCGTAGCAAGGCAGTAGAGGTTGGAGAGGTCCTGGTAACGACCCCATTGGAAGGATAGCACCGCAGAGGAATCGAGGCAGCCGATGGGTGTAGGGAGGCCGTATTCAAGGTTTAGGTCGAAGAGGTAGTTATGTAAGACGGTGCAACAGGTGCGTGGAGTAAAGTGGGCCGGGAGAGTTGGCGGAAGCATGGAGGTAGTAGTGTGTCGTCGGATATCTAGCTGGGGGGTGGGGGGTTGGTTGTGGGGTCGAACCTCTGGGCCTTGAGGCCCGTCGTGTGGGGGACTAATGATGAGAAGCGGCCTTGCCGGCCGAGGCTTGTGGAGGGCGAGGGTGTGAGGCTCCGGAGGGTCCGTTCGTCGACGTCATGCGCATTTCGGCGAGTAGAAGCTCCTTGGAACGGGTGGTCTTTCTGAGCTTAAGAGAGGGTGGTAAGTGTAGGGATGGCGGGGAGAGGATGAGAGGGTAGGGGAGGGGGGATTGAAAAATTGTAAGCAAGGTGTGGTAGGTATTAGAAGGAGGGCGATAGTGGGGAACTGTGACAGAGGGGGCTGTCGATATCGTATCAAAAGTGCTTCGGGGCTTCCGAGAGAAGCCTCGGAGCAGGCCTAAAGGAAGTGGGGACTGTAGGGGCGAGGGAGTACGTGTATCGCAGGGACTGTTACGGGTTCGGGACTGCCAGACTGATTCTGTAAGGGAGGGGCGATATTTCCGGGGCAGGGGGGTGCGCGGGGGGGCGGGTGATCGGTTAATTATTCGGGTAGAGCAGGTCGGGTGGGCTAAACTCTGCAGGGGAAGCACTGCCATTATCACAGCGACGGGCGAGTAGGGCAGAGCATGGGGCGTGTAAAAGGGGGGAGGTAGAGCGAGTGCACTAGGTTCTACAGTGTGGTAATCGCAGGTAAGCGCTAGTGTCTGTTGAGTTAGGCGTGTTATCGCGGTAAAAGTAAAAAAGGGAAGAAAGGTAAAATAGAAAAGGATGAAGCGGAGAGGAGCAACGACTGGAGCGAGTGAGGGATAGAGCGAGGGAGCAGGGGGAGGGCAGCAGGAAGAGGGGAGACGGGGGTGTCTGATCAGGGCGGTGGTTAGTGCAGTTGTAAGAATCAGGCCTGTAAATAAAATTTCTAAGGAAGACGACTTTTTGCGAGTTACAGGGTGATGCATTATTGATCGAACTGTGCAGCTCTTTGGCTGGGAAGCATTAAGGTGGGGAGAGGGTTTCGATTTAAGTGCCCTGATAACCAGTGTATCAGTGCAGGCTAGCGGGAGGGGTCGCTGGGTAATATACAGGGCCGTGTTGTGGGACGGGGGGTGGCGGTCGGCGAGCGGCGAGTTCGGGCGAGAGGGAGCGTGTAGAGCAAGGGCCGGCGCGACAGGCCAGGCAATTTGAGCAGCTGCGAGTGGACTAGTGTAGTTGCGGGGTAGGTAGGTAGCATGAGAGGGGAGGGGGCGTCGGTGAGTACAGATCAGGGCCGTGGCGTGTGCAGGGGCAGGGATCAGGCCTGTATAATAAATTTTGTTTTCTCTGATTAAAGAAGATGATTTTCGAGGTACATGATGGTGCATTAGTGGTCGAACTTTACAGCACAGTGGTTGGGACGCACTAAGGTGAGGGAAAGGTATCGGTTTAAGTGCGCTGGTAACGAGAGTATCAGCGGGGGTTAGCGGGAGGGGACGGGAGGTGTTAGACTGGTCCTTACTGTGGGACAGAGCGGGACGATCGCACCAGTACGGGTCGTCTGTGGGGGTTGTTGAGTCAGCGGCCCGTCCCAGGTCAGTGGTTGACCTAGGAGCGGCGAGGACCGGAGGCGTCCGGAGTCCTCTGACTGATGAGGATTCCAAAGCGGTACCCAAGTCTTGGGCGGATGGGGGTGGTTGGGGCACAGTGTTGAGTAGAGCGAGCGGATGTCCCGCTTGATAGCTCCGGGGGTTGTAAGGGTCCGCGGTGGGCGCCTTCACGGGCCGTTCCCGCGATGGCATAAGCATCTGCCTGTAGGTGGGGGGGGGGGGTAGGGGTCGAAGACATGGCGTTCGAGCAGGATTTCGAGTGGTGGAGATAAGTAGTGGAGTTGAGTGTGGCTTTTCGAGTGGGTGTTTGAGAGTAGTGCGCGTGTTGGCTGCACGCGACCAGGTCCGATGGGGCCTGGGTTTGGTGGATGTTGGCGGCGGACAGGGACGTCCGGACGCTCGGAGGGGCGCGATGTGGCGCGCCGCCTGCCGGGGAAGAGACTTTTTGTAAGCGATGTGGTTTTTTGGTGTGTCGCAGTACTTTGACGGGTACATGTGTGGTTTTCGAAGTGGATGGCGCGATAGCTGTCGGGGGGATGAAATTCAAATCCCTGGAAGCTGCGCCTTTGAGTGTGTACCGTCTGGTGTCGCTACGGATCCACTGACCATTTTGAGCTAGGCTCGGGTGGGGAGAGGTGAATGGTACACGCTGTTCAGCGGCCCTGTCCACCAGTCTTGCGCTCGATGGGAGGCCAGGCCCAGAGCGAAGACGATCGGCGTTGCTCATTCGAGCTACCGACCCATCCCCGTGTTTTTGAGGTTCAATAGTACTTTAGTAGTACTTTGGATCTTTTTACTGTCTTTAGTGACGGTAGGATACGGATTCAACATGCTACATGCTACTTCGTGCATGGCTCGTCGACCATGGATGGCAACAATGCGTCTCCGACCCGTGCATATACATCTACCGCACCTGCCACGTTTTCGCCATGATCGCCCTGTACGTCGATGACATTCCCGCGGCCTGCAATGATGCCACTTGGCTCGCATCGTTCAAGCCCAACTCGGAGCACGGTTCAAGATCAACGACCTAGGCGACCTCTCCCAACTCCTCGGCATGCACATTACCCGCGATCGCTCCACGCGCACAATCTCGCTGGACCAATCCAAGTACATGCGCGACATACTCGCCAAGTACGGCATGTCCGACTCTAAGCCGTCGTCACTTCCGATGGACCCGGGCTTTCTCGCCGGCCTCGCGCACATGAACTCGCCCTCTCTCACCGGGGGGGCCAAGGACGTCTACCCCAGCCTCATGGGCAGCCTCCAGTACGCAGCCGTCTGCACACGCCCCGATGTCTCCACGGCATTGAGCATCCTCGGCTCCGCCCAAGCCTCACCCACCGATGCACACTTGCAAGCTCTGAAAAAGGTCCTCCGCTACCTTCATGGCACCATCGACATGCGCTTGACGTTGGGGGGGGGGCTGGACCACAGCCTCCAACTCACATGCTTTGCCGACGCTGACTGGGCCAACGATATCAGCACCCGCAAGTCTCGCTCCGGCTATCTCTTCACCCTCGGACGCGGGCCAATCATTTACAAGTCCAAACAACAGACTTGTGTGGCTCAATCCACGTGTGAAGCCGAGTACTACTCTGCGGCTGACGCCACCAAGGAGGGACTCCACCTCCGACAACTCCTGGGGGAAATCTTCAACTCCCCCATCACCGAAACCACCACCATTTGGGAGGACAACCAAAGCGCAATTGCATACTCCCAGAACGCCTTGGTCAGCGAGAAGACTAAGCACATCGGTCTGAAGTGGCACTTCATCAAAGACCACGTGGAGCAGGAAGCCATCAAGTTGAGGTACCTCGCCACTGACCAGATGGTGGCTGATATCCTCACCAAACCCCTCCCAAGACCTGCACTAGCACGACACCGAAGTGCGATCCTTGGAGGACAAGACCCAATGCAACGCTTCATCCCGTAGCTACCTTCAAGGGGAGTGTTGTAAGTAATACCGTATACGTATTAGTTACAGATAGCTACTGTAAGCTACTCTAGATATGATTAGTACATGTCTAGATCGGACATACCGATAAACTGTTTGACTCGGTACAGAGCTGTCGCTAGGCTACAGTTCTCTCACTTCTTTTGTCCCGACACCACGCATTTAGACTGGTTGTCCTGTTTGCGTGACTGTGACGGTAACTACGTTTGCGTGAGTTATCTTCCACACTAACCGTGTTTGCATGGTTCAATAGTGATCTGTACGATGAGGTGGGCAGCCCTTATTGAAATGAATAGTTACCATTGCGTCGTCGTATATTCATCGACACATTCCATTGTGTATTTTTACGCAGCCCCACTTCCTATCCACCCATTATTCCGTACTTTGTTTTGTGGTTAATGTGCTTGAATGCCCTGCACACTAAGAACAAGCTTCTGCGTAGTCGGAATACTTGGATGCTCTGAATCAGAACAGCACATGTTTGCCTCGTCTTCAATCGTTCACATTTTTAATTGATAGCACATGAATTGCCACCTCAAGATTCTTGACTCGCTCCCTCAACCCGAGTGCAATTTGCAGGCTCGTTCCATAAAGTGTGCAATGACATCATTCTATGTGTTCACACCATGCATGTTGCTGAGCACGTAGCACCCTATATGTTTGTACCTAAGCCTTGAGACCTTACACTACTAACAATACCCTAACACAAAATCTAACACCTTGGACGTTTCTTTGAGAAGGACCGCTGGTCATAGAATTGATATGTTTTATCTCGACAGATTCGGGGTAAGGCGGTCGAGTTCTGGAGCGACGAGGCTTCCGGGATGGAGCTGTCCCAACACTTGGCCGTTTTGCTTCGCGAGCACCATCTCGACCCGCAGTCCGGCGGCCCAACTGCCCTTCGCCTTGCCCCCGCTGAGGAAGCCTCCTGGTTGGCTGCCTCCTCTGCGCTCCTCCTCAAACTGGCCGACACACACGAGCGTTTTGAGGCAGGCAACCCCCTTATCCGCACACTCACTGTCAACTACCGACGCACTTCCAGCTGCAGACATTCAATGCCAAACACCCACGCACGACCCGTAATGAACCCCTGTGGGTTTCGTATCTACGAAGCAATTTTCATTGCTTAATTTATCATAAATTTTTTGTGTTCGAAACATCAAATTTCATGTCGAGAAGAGATGTATTTTTGAAAGGTATATTATTTTCCTTAGTTTGTTCCGTATATTGAGT
Source organism: Tetraselmis chui (assembly GCA_026401115.1). Classification (NCBI taxonomy): domain Eukaryota; kingdom Viridiplantae; phylum Chlorophyta; class Chlorodendrophyceae; order Chlorodendrales; family Chlorodendraceae; genus Tetraselmis; species Tetraselmis chui. The sequence goes on along the minus strand of JAPMLY010001846.1, from coordinate 53,067 downwards.
TTTCTTTCTGAGTGTTGTGCTTACCTGTTGATTCGCAGGCAAGCCTCTTCGACAGTCTCCTCGCGCTCTGCACTTTCCAACAAATGTCCCTCGACACGGACGCCGCGCCCATTATGTCCATGAGCCGCGCATTGTTTGCGGACCTCAGCTCACAGGTGCGGAAAAGGGCTTCGCAGGTTTTCGCGACTCACTTGTCGGCAAAAGCTAAGCAAAGCCGATGTGTCTAAAAACACGATCAATTATTCAATCTAACGATATGTAAAGATTGTCATTGGCTATGTCAAATCAAGTTTATTATCTTGAATTTCAAAGAGTGACAGCGACTCCATGTGGAGTGTGGTCTGCTTTGGTTTTCCGTCAATGCATTGGTAAGCGTCTTAGTTTTATGTTTGTTCTTGATGTGCATGCGCTGGGCCCTCTCCCCCCTCGCTCCTATTTGTATTAGTTTCCAGGAGAATGGTTGTCAGAATATTCTATTGAGTGTTATCATGAAACCCGCCATGCCGCACGATATAACACGCAATGATTATACCCTGCAGAAATTTAAAGGAGAAGAAGAGGCGAGATTGTGATAATTTTGATTTATTTCGAGCGGTGACTACATTGCGAATATTTAGGCGTGATGAACTGTAAAGTTAAAATTATTGGGAGAGGCGACATTCAAGTGTGTTTGACTTTAATGACACCAAGTGCTTTGGTTTTTTTTGCCGACTTTGCATTCATTTTCTGCGTCGTAAAGAGAGGCTGAGCAAAGGAAGTTGTTGGCTGTGTCTTAGACACAAGCAACAGGGGGTATGCAGCTGGCGACGGGCGACGTGCGCGCTACTCAGGAGGCGACAGTGGGCGCCACACTAAGCATGAGCATCCCCGCCCCCAACATGCGTTGGGCGACGGCGGACAAGCGCCAGCACAAAGGTGGGCTGGGACCGCACCTGCCTTTTACTCCTATGTTAAGGCAGTGTGTCCATTCGACCTTATGGGGTCGTACTTAAATGCGACCCAAATGAAAGCCGGTGTGCACTCGCTCTCCCTACTGGTAGGACAAAAGGGGTCTGAATTTTCATGCGGCTCGTGCAAAAGCATGCATCCTAAAATATGTACGATGCTGGTAATATATTAATTCAGGCATTGTGCGACTAAATTAGGTGGGTTGCGTCTGGGGGGGAAATTCCAAGCAGTTGTTGGTCTATTTTCAGCACTCGAAAATTTTACGTTATTACATCAGTGCAAAAGTGATGAGCATGAGCATTCAAAGGACGATGTGTGTGGAATTTTGGGATTGGCATGTTGATTTTGAATGACATCAATATTAATTGGCTAAAGATGACTACGGCGCTTTGTCAATCTCAATGGGATTGCAGATGGCGGCAGCGCCGGTGGGGCTGCTCCAAACAGCGGTAGTGTCGTTGCTGCTACCGCACCTCTTCGCGGCCGTAAGGCAAGCGCTCAAGCGCAGGCAATGGACCGCCGTCGAATAAAACTGCACGGCGTTCAGGTAACACGCAAGTACTGCAAAGGTTTTAACTTCCCTCCCCCGTCACCTGCCATCGAATATGTATGTCCCCCTATTTTAACCCACTGTGTATACGTTTGGGCCATGACTCCGTTTCTGCTTCTGCTCCATTGTCTGATATCATTTTCGTCCTGTTTGCGGGTTATGGATTTGTATTGCATTATTTTAATCAAAATTTCAGATATCAACGGCGACGACTTGTTCGCTTTGCTCCCACGGTTGTGTTAATATTGCCTTGACAATGCTGTCCTTTAGTGTTGGTACCCTCGGACGTGTTGCGTTCCCACAAGCTCTCAGTATTCCTCCAGTACTGCATGTTTTTGGGGGGCGCAACGCGGCGGTTTTCATCGTGTTTAATATGCCACCTCTTTCATATTTTTTCGATTTTCTCCCTGTATACATACATTTAGGCAATGATCAATGTGTGCGGTAGCTTGGTCACATTCGTGCTCTGCGCACCTCAGGCTCGTGTTTGCTTCATTTTCGTTCAAACCGACGGTCAGATACGCGGACTAACCGGGAAATACGGGGCAACCCGGCTAAGGTAGTGCTGCATGTCGAAATGAATGTTTGGACTTTATTCTTGAGCTGCAATGAAATGTCATGTCAACCCGTGTGCACGACTGTGGCCAACCGATGTGTCGTCGACATGAATACGTACTCGCCTATCCCCATCGTTTTTAAGTAGTGGCACGGGGCAATATTTTCGCACGCGAGTTGCCCGACATCGAGACCATCAGCGCCGCCTCCTTCCTCCGCCCCCTCGCCATCCTGGTCGCTCGCGACCCGCAAGTCGCCTCCCTCTGCGTATCAAGCATCGCCGATGCAGCGTTGGCGAGAAATTCCACCGCCCCCGCAGGTGACGATTGAATCGATAGAAAAACAATTGTCTTACCAAGCTCATCCGCATACACTCAAACTGCCTGTTTTTACGACTTGTGAGTATGCCTGAATTGATGCGTTGACACGAAATTATTTTTATCGATTCTACACCGTTAATCAAAGACGACGCAGTGTGGACAGAATGCTGCGATGCCTTTAGAAATCTCCTCATCACTATGTGCCTCCCAGGGACAGTGAGCGGGGATGCGGATCTGCATTCTGCAATGACGGGCATATTTGAGCGGGAGCTTCGCTTCCCTCCTATGGTCGCATGCTTGCAGGTATCCCTTCCCTCCTTCCCGCTGTCCTCCAGCAAACTGCCAATGTCATGGATCCGCACCAATTCGTGCGCGCAGATCGCCAGGTGCTCAAAACGAACAGACGAACATAATAAACACATGGAGGCACGGGCCTGGACATACAGAGCCATACCCACGTACATAATCATACACGCACTCGCAAATTTGCTCTGTCTTTCTCTCTCGTACAAGCACGCACACACGCACACACACACACACACACACACACACACACACACACACACACACACACACACACGCTGCATTTCACACACACATGCGCACGCACCTGCACATTAGCACACAGTCACACACGCACGCACGCACACACACACACACACACACACACACACACACACACACACACACACATGATAACTCATGTAAACATGTACGCACTCACACGTGATAAACTCAGCCGCTCACATATACACACACACACACACAGACACACTCACACACACACACACACACACACACATGATAACTCATGTAAACATGTACGCACTCACACACACGCATAAACTCAGCCGCTCACATACACACACACACACATACATACACACACTCACTCTCACACACACACACACACACACACACACACACACACATGATAACTCATGTAAACATGTACGCACTCACACACACGCATAAACTCAGCCGCTCACATACACACACACACACATACACACACACACACACACACACACACACACACACACACACACACACATGATAACTCATGTAAACATGTACGCACTCACACACGCATAAACTCAGCCGCTCACATACACACACACACACACACACACACACACACACACACACACACACAGGGACAATTGTTTACAGCAGTGAATCGAAAATATTTGAGACACCTTATATAAAAAAGATGTATGTTAGTCACCCTTGCGATGGTTCCTGAAAGTCTGAGGCCTTAGGGAAGACTGGGCACTCGCATGTGCCATAGGGTAATGAGCGGCCTTCGATTACTGGTTGCTGTGGAACAATACCCCCTCTATTTCAAGCCAGCATTTCCGGTAGACGGTTAACGTACGAACAAACGAGCGGCAGCTAATGACCGAAACTGATTGACGTGGAAGCTAATGGCTATGAGCATGAGACATGTTACATTGTGGTTACATTGAAGTGGCGCCCATCGAATAGCACAGCTCTGCACTTCATTCGCCTATCATGATATCTGCCGCTCAACTGGCAGAGGCTCGCGTCGGACGGACGGTGGGGCATCAACGTCGCCTTGGGTCGAGCCTCCGCGGCCGCATTTTCATCCTCAAACTTTTCGTTGGGAGCCTTCCATCTGGAAGCGGTGCTCATCCGAGGTGCGGAGCGCGCTCTGGCGGCGGACTCGGCGCAGCGGCCGCGAAAGCGGGCACGCACCGAGGGCGGGGCTTCCACGCTATCTGTAGCACCGCCGACGTGGGGGGAGGCGCCGCTGGACGCGCGGCGTGCGCTGGCGGAGCTGTACAGCCTGTTGGGACAAGGACAGCTGGAGCAGGTGATCCTGATGGAGCGTATGGCCGGCTGCCCTGGGCTGCTTCGCGCTCTCACCGCGCCCTCCCGCGGTGCGTTCGCCTTCCCCCATCGACCGGCGTGAGACAATGCCACACTGCGCGGATTAACTGTCAATGACGAATTGATTATAATTTGGGACGAGACCGCACATAGGGCTCCATGACTTTCTGTAGACGTTGGTGTTTCCTTCTTCGGCACAGTTGCCTCTTACCTTATTTGGAGAGTGCATACACTTTATGTGGAGGCAGGAAGAAATGAGTAATGGTTCATGTTTCAATCTTGTATATTCGAGGCCTCAAACATTTCATTTGTATCGTTCGTTAAGCTATTCGCAAGGCAACTATTTGCAATCTGTGATTTTGCAAGCCGAAAAAGATAACGAGTAGCGACTTACCAGCTTTTATGGATGGAAAATGTTACTCTTGCGCCATGCACTGCTTTTCAACGTCAAACGACTGTCATGTAGGATAAGAGCGTAAAGCGGCGTGCGATGTGTAACAACTATAAATGCGCCCGTGCGATGTCATCAGAATCATGGTCCAAGGCACTGCATCCGGACACCTCAAACATATGCAAACCCGATTCCGCGGTTACGTTCAATGCGTGTAACCGTCCGTGTTATCCAGGCGAATTGCTGCAAAGCCTGCAGCAGCAAGAGGTGCTGCTGGATGCGCTGCAACCGGAGGAGAATGCGGTGGGGGAGGCGGGTAATTCGGAGTTCACTTGTTTCGAGAAAATGGGCCGGTGCGTCTGCTCACATTTTGCCACTTCGTCCCGCGACGGTGTTTATTGACAATACAATTGCTGAAAAAGCAATTAATTCTGTGTGAATAAACACAATCGATTTTTGGCCCATTCGATTTTATCGGTAATTAAAACTGTGAATAAGTAATTGATATTAATCAATTACGTGTGCTTTGTCACCGTCCATTGCCATTACTGAATCAGCGTGTTCGGCCTCAATCCTGGGATGGTAAACCCCGAAACCCTGAAACCCTGAACCCTAAAACCCTATGGCAGTAGGTGAAGCCTCAAGGCAGACCCATGCTACCACATGCCAACACCCTGCCATCCGTGATTAAATCGTGGATTCCGATTCAAGTTTACGTGCGACTTCAAAACTGCGTAGTCGTCGTCTATCCGCCGTCACAAACACAATATGTTGATTTGGCTCTCGTTGTCAGCTGGAAACAAGGGCGCATCATGTTTTTTGTATTCTTAATTTCGAAACACCACAATAGTCAGCTGAAGGGAGGTGCACATTTTCTTATTAATGGGGTGATTCGGCGCGGTCGGTGACATTGTTTTTTCCTGCCATTCTTCGACGGAGCTTTTACCGTGCGTGCTCTTGTTATGTTCGGACCAAACAATTTGAACGTATTTCCAAATAACGCGGAAATGTTGATGCATGTGACATCAATCTACCACACTGTTCGCATAGCCATTCCTAAGTTCTCGTCTCTTTGTTTAAGAGACTGAACCGTGCTGACATTTGGCTGTGGGTTTAAGTTGAGCGAGGAGGAAAAGGCGTCGTTCCTCAGCATATGTTACGAAGAGAGGCGCAAGTGTATGTTGGCGCTGGGGCGATGGGAGCACTTGGTGGAAGAGGCAGCAACGGCAGTGGAAGAGGAGGAGGAGGGGGAAGGGGGTGGGGGTGGTGGTGATGGTGGGGGAGGTGGAGGTGAAGTGTTGGTTACACGGCTGCTGGGGCTGCGCGAAGGGGAGGCGGACGAGAGGCAAGAGCTGCTCCCTTGGCTGCGTGGGTCGTTGTTTCGGTTGTGTTGACCCACGTCTGTGTCCGGAGGCGGGCTTGACGCTGCCAGTGCGACCACATTGACGCAGTATCGGCGCCTTTACGAGGGTGTGTTCCCCCACCACACGCATGTCTGGGTCGCTTCAATCGATGCCAATTGCGGAATTCTTGGTCGTTAGTAAAGCTCGCATCTTACGTTGCTGCATGTCCATTTGATATTGCACTACTGTTGCCTTTGACAGATGACGAGTTCTTCAGATTCGAGTACGTTTACAAATGTTAGCGGTGTGTGTTCGAGCACGAGAAACACTTCATGAAGCTCACGATCGTTGCCAATTCACAAACGCGATTATGAAAAGATGGGGAGATTGATGACAATGTTTTCAAGCCAATGAAATATTGTGTGCACGCTTATCAAAATATTTGTTTCGAATGGAATATGACATTTAGTGGAAATTTCGTAAACTCAGGTAAACAGGTGAGCTGTATTCGACGGCTCAGCTCTGCCAGGAAATGAAGTAATTCACCGAAAATTGATGCTATTTGCGTTTATGAACCAGTGAGTACGGATACGTGCGTTAATCGGACATAAAAAGACGTTTCCAATGGTACATGTTCAAAAAGGTTTGAGCTTATAGAGTATATATGACCGTTTGAACTATGTGACCGAACGCAGCTTGCCCGTGGGTTGTGCGCAGATCCGTGTCTACTATACACGCATTAATTACATGAGTTTCCTCCACAGCGGCCTGCCCAGCAGCTCTCCCCCCTCCGTCGCGTGTGTTTGATTGACACAATATTTGCACGACCACCGCAAAAGCATTCATTTTGCGGCGATTCGAGCCTCTTGCTTCTTTTGTGAAACCGGCACGGCGACTGTGTGAAAGAGCGCTTCGCGCGGGTGCGGAAACCCCTCGAACACAAGCCCGGTAGTGCTCGCATTGGCCACCCTCATGTGTCGGCGCAACCCATCATGGGTGTCAAAGCATTGCCTAGGAGTTTCGAAGAATTGTCAATGAAATCGACACATTATTGCATTTTAAACATGCGGAGGTTCGAAATCTTGTGTGGACTTTCGTGACGGAGTGAACTGTCAAAGATTCTCTTAATAGATTAAAATCCATTTAAGAGGGAACCTAAAGCTGAAGTTTAGAAAACGAAATCGACTTTTTATTTCCGATAACCCGTACATTTTAAAAGTCGATTCGCCCTCGTACGGGGTTTAGAAAACAAAGTCAACCCCAAAACGTACCACGGACTTTGATTCGGACTTTGTTTCAAGCCCAAAATGAAAACAAAGTCGGGCGACTTTGTTTTCGTTTCGAAGTCCGAATCAAAGTCGCAAACGAAGTCGTGGCTGTACATTACGACATGTGTGCGCGCGCGACCGGTAACATGGCCACCCGCACCGCCCGAACACCAGTAGGCGACTACATCCGCAAGCCACGCCTCCACCTGTGGAAGGGGTCCACAGGCCTCGCTTGCTAGAATGGAGCGGGCGAACGTGCCGGAGAATCCTCTGCCGCAAGAGTTTCTGGCACTGCTCAGCTCGATGTCAGCCGAGCAGCGGGCGGCGGCCCTCTTTCCGTCCGGCCCACCCCGCACCGCCATCCCGTCCACACCTAGCCAGGCCGTGGCTGGCACGGACTCTGGCCAGAACACCGAGCGCACCGAGGGATCTGGCTAGTTCTGCGCTGGGGGGCTTATTTCTGATGGCGTTGAGGCCAGCAAAACCGTCCTCCTTCCAACAGTATTTGCGTTGTGCGGTCTCGGCCTTACGCTTCCGGCCACGCGGCTCTGCAACGTTCTCAGCGTGCTGCCTCGCCTTGCGCGACGCAACGGCTGCCCCTGCCAGTGTCATAGCCAGGGCAGCTACAACAACGAGACGTAGAAGTTTGCGTTTGTGGGTGGGGTCGAAGTTGCGAGTTGCAGCGGCGCCATCGCACAGCGCCGCAAATGCGACCACCGCAATCACGGAGGCAACGTTGAGGCGCATCGTGCACACGCACTCGCACACGATAGCGGTTTGCGGCTGCGAAGCCGAGGGGGGTGCGTGACGGCTGGGCAGCACGTTTGACTGCTTCCGGGGGGTTCCGCCGAGTTTGAAAAACAGCAACGCCGCTGAGCTGATGCTCGTCATGTTTGAATTCGCGCGCCGGGTGCGCGCGCGGGTGGTGATGCGCTGGATACTCCTACATATATTCATACGGGTACTGGTACGGTACAGGTACGGATACCGGTACTCGTACTAGCTGTGTCCATGAAACTTCGATTTCATTTTCTAAACCTGGGTTTACGTAACAGGCCGACGTCAGCACATCGCTACGCAAACGATAAAGTTCCGTACAAAAAAGCGAAAGTCGATTTCGTTTTCTAAACTTCAGCTTAACAGCATGTGGATCATTCAGACAGGCTAAAAGGATGTGACCGCGTGGGAAATATGTCCGTGCTCGTCTCATGGAGCGGAAGTCAGAGGACACCCCGGCCTGGGCAGCCAGTGTATGGGCGGATATGAAATGAGACATCCTCAACACAGCCATCGGTGTGAGGGCGTAGAATTGTCAGTGTTGCTGCGTCAATACGCAGTCAATCACCATCGTAAACTGAAACAGGTCCAATCATCAGGCGTCCATGACCCACTTGGAGTCCATGGGTGACTGGTTCCATGAACTAGGAACGAGTCCAGTCGTCGAGGTGGAAAAGTTTGGAATGCCCGTCAGCTCCCTGAATTACGTAACAAGAGCGATGACACACACGGGGCGGGTCAAAACATGTTTGTGGAACGTCATCTTATCATTGTAGTAGCGGCATGAATAAGTAAGTAGCTATTCTATGCAGCAAAAAACCAGCGAGGTGGTAGCCTTCGTGTGCATGACATGTAGTCACGACGTTGATGCTTGGACATGCACGAGGGGGCCCTTACAACTTGTCGTCCGACAGGGTATCCGCCAGCTCGCTCCATTCCTTCGGGAGAGGGGCAACGACAGTAGTATCCCGCAAATTCCTACAAACGGGAGTATTGCAACACGTGCGCAGGTGGGTCGTTATCAGTGCCAGGCACCCACTACTGCGGCGCACACTATTTCCATTAACTAACTACATTTTCCACTAACGAAACGGCAACAGCGCAGGCAAAGCAAGTGACAGGAAAACGAGACGGCGTCAACTGAATATACGCCAACAAATGAGACGATAAAATTGAAACCGAAACAAGCATCGAAACTGGGTGAGCAAAGTTTCACAAGCAGTAGCGCCGTTACAGCACAGACTAAGTAATGTCGGGGGATGGCATGGCGTCGTCGGTGGGGGCTCTTACAATGCTTGGATACTGTTCAGAGTCGACCATTGCGGCGGCAGGCTGCCCGTCAAGCCGTTCTCATTTAGGGCTCTGAGAACCAAAATACAAACACAGGCACGCCACAGTCGAATAAGAGATCAACACATAAAAAGACAGAGATGATGAAATAAAGAGCAGACACTGTATAGGACGATGCAGCTTATTAGAGGCCAGCACAGGAACGTGCATTGCGATGCATGTGTGACGGCAGGCGCATACAGCTGCTGGAGGCTTTCGAATACCGACCACTCGGGGGGCAGAGCTCCCACAATTTTGTTTTGGTGTAGGGAACTAAGCCAAGTGTCACACACACACACACACACACACACACACCGTCAGCTGCACCACAACCAACATCAGTTGAGTGCAATGGCATCATCAAGCTCATACAACGCGAAGGCAGTGCTGGTCGACCCGCGCATTGCGTAAGTAGAGGAAGGCACGCACATCGAAGTCGCGCTGGTTAATGTTGACCATTGGGCGGGGAGGGTGCCATTGATTTCGTTCGTTGGAAAGTTTCTGCACCGGCACAAACAAGCAATTATAAGACAAACGTAACGCTATGAAAGCCTCGCGGAGGCAGCGAGCGACGCTGTTTGGATAAGGAAATACAGTGGTCTTCACAAAATGTAAAAACATTCAATAATCAGCCCAGATCAATGAGGTCATAGCAGCGCAGCGGTCCACGGTCATCCATTGGACAACTTTCCCAAGTTCGTGCTCTGCCCAGAGCAATGAGGAGGCACGCACATTTTTGTCAAGGTGGTGAGCTCCGACCATTCGGGAGGAAGAGTTCCTGTAAGGCTATTGACTTCGAATAACCTGTAAGCAAAACAACTAATCGTGATCTCAAGCTGTCACCAACATCGACATTAACATTTTTGTTTTCGGGGGAGGGGGGGACTCTCCCTCTCCCTACGTGTGCGAATGTGTATGAGGGATGTGGCGTGGTCAAGGGCATGCTTTGAAGGGATGTACGCACAGCTGATCAATTCTTGTGAATTCGGACCACTCGCCAGGGAGGGGCCCCGTGAGAGAATTCTGAGAAAGGATCCTGCACAGCGTGAAGCCGACAAGGTGTATGTCAGATACATTCACACTCTCTCTCTCTCTCTCCACCGCAGTGGTGTTAAGCACGTGACGAGAGGGGCACGACTTCGAGGCATGAATGAATGGCAAACACGTGAGAGGAGAAACCCCCGAAAAGAGAAGAGGGGCCGGTGGGGGCGTACATCCGAAAGATGTTTCCCATTTCGGACCATTCCGAGGGTAGGGTGCCATTAATGCCATTGTTTCCAAAGTCCCTGCAAAAGAGCAACAACAAGCCAATGTCATGCATCCTTCCCCTGCTTCTGCCACTTGACACCAACTCGTGTGAAGGATGTATGTCCACATGCGCACTGCAGGACGAGGAGTGACGGCATGCACGTACATCCAGGACAACCTAGTGAGCGCGGACCACTGTGGAGGCAAAGTTCCGGTGAAGGAGTTGCCAGAGGCCCACCTGCATCGTTACCACGGCATACGTTAGAGCCTTCACATCAAGCAGAGAGGTCACGCACGTGCCTACACGCCCCACAATCGATGCTGATTGGGACATCCTTGTGATGATGAGGCCGCCCTGTCATGACAAAGTGCAAGGCAACGGAAATAGTGACGGCGAGTGAACAGAGTCGATAATTGAAAGGCGCGCACAAGTTTGCGATGCCTGAGAGTGTGGACCATTGAGGAGGGAGTGCGCCTGAAAGTTCGTTTTGTTGCAATCGCCTGCATGCAAATGAGACAACCATCGGTGAAATACATGTCATGGCACATTCAAAAACAGAATTGCCACAAATTCGTACAAATTTGCTTATTGCCCTCCCCCCAAAAAATAAGTAAATAAATAAATAATAATAATAAAAGAGCCAAACATGCACACAAAGACGGGGAACTGTGGCATGGTCGCACATACAATATGGACAGCTTGCTGAGTGTGGACCACTGGGCAGGGAGGGTGCCATTCAGGTCGTTGAACTCGATCCAACTGCATCACAATCCACCCGCGGCATCAGTTACAATGCAACTGCAATGAATACACTCCAGCAATAATACATGAATACAAAAGTCGCGGGTCACGGGGAAGTGGAGGGAGGCCCCTCACATTTGCTCGATCGAGCTCACAAGTGCCGACCATTGAGGTGGGAGTGTGCCCGTGAGGTCGTTTTGGTAGATATATCTATGTAAAGATAACACAAAAGACTTAATACAGACCAAAGACATGGTGCAAAGTCGCATTTTGTGCTTGCATTCATACACACATTTCACTACCGCATTCATAGAGCCGCGTGAGATGACACGCGGTGTAACACGACAAGGAAGGCGCGCACATGTCTTCGACTTTGTTAAGTGCGGACCATTGAGGAGGCAGCGTGCCAGACAGCTTATTGACATGCAAGTACCTGCCACCGTTTTCATCATTTAAGTTAGCTTTGTGAGTCCTCACACCTCCAACGCATATAAATACCAGTTGTAACAACATAGGGCATTGCCAAATGAAGTGCCGCGTGAGGTGGTGGGAGTGGAGGGTGTTTGTTGGTGTGGGGAGAGGAGGGGGGGCATACATCAAAGTTACTTCGTTGAGGGTGGACCATGACGGAGGGACGGTGCCCTCGAGGTTGTTACGGGCCAGTATCCTACAACGGCCAATCACAAGCAGCAAAACACGGCAAGGTACAAGACGTTACCCTGACTCTTCGAGATAATAAGGGGGACACTCAATTCAATGCCCCGCAGCGCCCCCTCCGAAAATGCGTTAGCATGAATACAACAGATGTGGTGATGATGCGCCTCACAGCCACGCGACTTCCCACATGCACTCGCCATTTCTAGAATTTATCTTTCTCCCCACCCCCTCTCTGTCTCTCTCGCACCTAGAGTGGCTACAATTTACTGCGGTCGCCCACCTCGAACCCGTCACTGAACCGGCCAATAAAACCCAATAGAGCGATGAACGAATGGTCACACATTTCCGGTACCCGCACATGCCCGGACAGAAGAAGGGTTGCCTGCCACAGCCCGCAGGTGAGCGGGGCAAGTCTGAGATAGAAGTTGGGACGGAGTAGCGCCAAGCATGTCGTGCGTTATCACCCAATTTGTTTCATAGTAATAAGGGAACCGTATACGCGGCTGCATCACACACAGCTCCATGCCCACATTCACACGCATACAAGTTATGAAGTTAAGGGGTGGATAATAAACAAATACAACGGGCGACAGATCGAAAGACAGGCACATCCTTACTTCGCGGGGCACAAGAAAGGAGACAACGCGTTAACTAATGTCGCGCATATCTTTAGCAACGCCGCAGGTGTTCTCCTTCACTTATATCCTTGCTGATGCCCGTACTCCGCCGGTGAGCCGGGTCGGGAATACCAGCAAATTTCAACTCTTCCTATTAAATCCGTTTCTTAAATGCGCCCGCAATATTCGCCGGGAATCGTAAAAAAATTGCAAGAAATTATGCGTTGCATCAACAAGAAGAAAGCGCGGACGACCGTGTTAAGCGACTCACCTTACATGCATTCTATGATTGGTGCCACTTCGAAGGGTAGAGGGTCGATAGCTGACACGCATGGGCGGGGGAACATTAAACCACTCACACACTTACTCCTATTCCTCTTTTATTGGATGGGATGCCCGTTGAATGAAAACGACAATAACCATAAAAAAAAACGCAATGATGCGTTGTTAGATTTTCTTTAGGTTTCGCGTTTCCACTCGAATTATGAAAATCCGTGGGTTGCCTTCTTTTCCCATATAATGTCACTACCGATTACACCAAAATCCGTCCGACGTATTATCCTTGCACAAAACAAATTACGAGTGTTTATTCTCAACGACGACGCGTGAGCAAAGGCGGCACCGATAGACAAGCGCACACCGCTAACAACAAGCAAACCGTAGCCTACTGTTGTTGTTGTCGATGCACTACTAATAAACTCGGCAACAGCTGCCACATACACTAAAGGGCGGGGATTGCTGATGGTGTCTGAAAGCGCGTACATCGTTTTCACTCCCGTCAGTGCCGCCCACTCTGTCGGCAGGGTGCCCGACAGGGAGTTTCTGTCCAGCTCCCTGCAGGTGCGCAAAGCGACGTATGTCAGTCCAGTCAGCGGCACGACGGCTTTGCGGGGGTCGACGATTTACGGGGTGCCTTTACAGCTGCTAAGGTGATGGGCGGATATAATGAGTGAGGCACTACTTACAAGATTTCGATTGCCGTTAAGGCCGACCACTCCGTGGGAAGTTTTCCGTTAAAGCTGTTTCCTCCAAATTTCCTGCAAGGCCCAACCGTCAAAGTCACGAGTGGTCTCCCTCCAAGGACGGGTGGCGGCATTATGGCTCGGACTCAAAATGACGGAGACAAATTTCATCAACGGCGGTGCGCAATATCAAACATCAGAACATGGATTACTTATCCATTCATGACCTTCCTTTTCGAAAGGGGGGGGGGCGTACATATTTTTGAGGTTGGCAAGGTTGGACCATTGGGGAGGGAGGGTGCCGGTGAAGGAGCCGGACGAAAGGTCACTGCGGCACAAGGTTGAGATCAGCGCATTGACGTTGAAATGCACATCCGCAAAGGAAATATAGAAAAATAGTACACATGAGCGATGGAGATCTAAGATTCTGAAGTGCAGATTTTCAGGCGACTGTTATTTCACACATGTACACAGACCACGGGGGGGGGGGGGGGGGGGGGGGCGCGCACATCTCCACCAAGTCTTCCAGGGCCGACAAACCCTGAGACAGCTGCCCAGAGTACGCTGAATTTGCGAGGTCCCTGCGTAGCACCCGAGCAACAATGGCAGATGTAATCAATGCAAAATTAACTACTCTGTCATGTTCTTGTTTTTCCTTAGTCACTAGAGGCCCTGAGTTGTGCCTCAATAATGCCATGACCGCTGATTTCCCTCTCTCACTCACACACACACACACACACAACCCCCCCTCTCTTTTCCTCTCACTTACTCACACCGTCTCTTAACATTCTTGTAATCATGCACATCATATATCTCTCATCCTGTATTCTTGTAATCATAAAAATAATGCTCCTGTTCTCATCGTAGCGATGCGCAGTAGTTAGTGCGTATTCAAATCCTTGTACCAATAAATAAGTTCGCCGTAGATACCATCGAACAATCCATGTATATTTTCCAAACCATAAGGTCGTATTTGTAGCAACACCGAATCCAATCGAGGTAATGATAGGGGCACACACACACACACACACACACACACACACACACACACACAAATTGTAGCAAATTCATGTTTTAGAAGAGTGGAGGATAATATGAATGGTAGTGTCTTGTCAAGCACTGGATATATTGAACTGGATATTACTGGATATCCTCTATATAGCACTGGATATTATAGCTGTACACCAGAGCAGCAATAATAACACATATTGGTTTTAAAATTTGCCTTTGCCGTGCATTGGACTCCGTGACCCTCTCGTCACTTTTGCCCGCTTGCACGTGCAGTTTTAAAAATTGAGTTCGGCAAAACATTTTTAGAGCACATATGATAGGGATAGAAAAAATAAATGAATAGGAGAAAACACGGCTGTCGCGCCCGCCTACGTTGTATGCGTATACTCGATACACGACAGGTAGCACAGCAGCGATAATTAGTTACGCCACCTACAAGACTGCATGGGGCGCGCTGTTGTCAGTGTAAGGTCGTGCGTCAATGGCGACGGGCGGGCGGGCTCATACAGCGTTACGACACAGGCGGTGGTGCCGCCGCAAGTGACTCCCTCAAAGTCGCACAGAGGAGTCGTCGAATTCCAGTCGCTGGGCGAAGGCGATAGCAAACTGCCGAAATCGATCAGAGCTTGCTTTTCTGGGTCGCAATCTAACGGGAAAAGTGTTGTTGTCACGGCGGGGGTCGTGGTTGCTGTAGGCGTGGTTGTCACAGTGGGCGTCGTAGTTACTGCGAGTGTAGTAGTTGCTGCAGGTGTTGTAGTTGCTTGCGTCGTCGTCGTTATTGAAGCGACTGCGGGTCCTGGGCCGAGAGCAGGCGGATCGTCGGCATCAAAAGTAATGATACGAGGGTTAGGGCAGCCTTCGGGGGGCGGCAGGGACAGCTGAGCCGCCAGATCTTCCCTTTCACCAAAATCGAAGGTCTGTTGCGGCCTGTTGCCGCCGGCAGTGTCGTCACAAAGCTCCGGCTCTGATGCCCGCTCGGCGTTGCCGACGTTTGCGTTGAGCGAAACGAACTCGGCCGTTTCCGTCACCCAGGAGGTTACAGCTTCTGGAGAGGGTGTAGAAATATACACTGTGAAGAAAAGTACGCCGGTGTTGATCTCCTTCACTAGGCTACCGGCAGTGACGGCGCTACGACCGCCGCTGATACGGTCCTGGTTTTGTTTAGTAAACTGAGCAAGCCACGCGTCGACTCGGGACACATCCAGGGCGGTGAAGACCGTGGTGAAGAGGGTCTCGAGCAAAGACCGACTGCGCCGGCGGCGAGAAGCGACTGACGGTGGAAAGACCTTTGCAACAAAGCTGACAACCGAGAAAGCTTCTTCGGCGGAAGAGGATGAGACGTCGGAGTGGGGTGATGAGGATGACGACGATGCCTTTGAAGAGGTTGATAAATCGATTTCAGCGGAGCTTTTCGGAGTATTTTCGCGGTCCGCAAACACCGGCAGCAAGACCCTGACCCCGCCAATGTGAGTATGGACGATTTCAGTTGGGTGCTCTGCCAGGTGTTTCTCACAGCTGACGAGAAAGCTCACATCAAAGCCGATCGCCTCCGAACGTTGTCGTTGCTTGGATTCCTCCACGGCTTCAGAGCCTTGGAAGGCACCGCAACGACCGGCGGACTTGCCCGCCGTGTGCTGGATTACATAGTCACCGCCCGACCTGGCCATAATCAACGGGGAGTCATACTGTGAAGACTCATCCTCGGCCACCGCCGACGCACCCGAAATCGGAGACACCAGCAGAAGCAAAACCATCAGGATAGCGAGGTGGCGGAGGGCCATCTTTTTCCAGGCCCCTGCATACAGGACGGCGGTAACTACCAACAGGACTGTAAGAGTTCTGTAAACTAACCGCCGAGGGCTCGCAACGGACGTAATGTACAGAAATATCACTAGCAGTTCCGCCTGCGCTTTTCTATCAACGTCCGTACCTCTATGGGGAAAGCGGGTAAAGCGGCAAGGCCTGAACTTTATGGTCACAGTAGCGCCACCGGAAGGTATTCGTTAAGCATGTAGATGGTAAGTTGAGGTGGCGCCAGAGAAGCTGCCCATACCTTTCGACCGTTGACTGGGGCACAGCGTGACAGTTTACCTGCGCTCTTCGCCGCCACCATGAGTAGCGAACACCCGCCGACTGTAGTTTATTCGCCGCTGCGGGCGCAAACGTCAAACCACTAAGGCTGGCCACTTCTTTTTCTTGCTTGGTGGCCTCCACTGCTTTTTCTTGTAAGAAATTTATCATTTTTACTAAGGCTGGCCACTAGAGGAATAGCGGAATAGCGATAGCGGTACGTATCACTATACAGTACCAAAACGTACTGACACGTCGGAGTTATTAGTAATAAATATATCGCGAAGCAATACGAGCTATACGTCCAGGCAAATAATAGGAGGTATATTCGCGAATATACCTCCTATTCGGAATAGGAGGTATAGCGTTTTTCAGATAATGTACACGATGTACAGGCGAAGCGAAGTAAC
Organism: Tetraselmis chui; assembly: GCA_026401115.1. Taxonomy (NCBI): domain Eukaryota; kingdom Viridiplantae; phylum Chlorophyta; class Chlorodendrophyceae; order Chlorodendrales; family Chlorodendraceae; genus Tetraselmis; species Tetraselmis chui. The sequence goes on along the minus strand of JAPMLY010001846.1, from coordinate 36,015 downwards.
GAAATACAACCGGACAGCTATGGGTTTGAGCGACCGCTCTATAGGTTTGGGCTGGCTCACCGACTACAAGTACCCTTACAGTAACGAGGGATGCCAGCAACGGGACAACGCAAAATCAGTGGCGTGCCATCGTCTAGAAGAAGGAATCCTAGGACTATCGCAGGCACCCCACATGTTCACCACGTAGTCGCTATCGCTATCATGGAATCCTGCGCGGCTTGTGTTGGAGTGAGCGGCGGACGCTTTCGCTCGGCGCGCGATCTATCCGGACACGCGCATTTTCGAAAATCTATCTCTTGTTGACTTGCCCACTCGCTCAAACAAGAGGTAGATCGACGCCGAATTTATCGAAAATCTAGAAGCGTATCTTGAGATACCTTTATAAAACAAGTTGCACCATCGGTGTGGCAGCAAGATTCTCGTCTACTTAACTTGTTCTATAGTGACTTGCGGGGTAGCTCCACGTAGTTGGTAGTAGCGATCGTCGCTAGATGGTCCACACAAGTACTTAACTGTAGTTTGTCCCTATTCGCTATTCGTTTAGTAACGCGAAATAGCACCCATACATCCTAGGCCGACTCGTGCTGACTGGACTGGCTTGAAATCGAGAAACGTACTATGACGTACTGTACCGTACCGCAACATGGTCACGTGTGCGCTATTTGGCTATTCCACTACTGGCCGGCCTAAGGCCGGCCACAGTGGAATATTTTTTACCGCGCTTCGGACGACATCGTTGACCAAACTTTAGCGACTGTAATAATGAATTTCCATAACTACTGATATGTTCTACATGGTACGTTTGAACTTTTGTCTTATAAAGTACGATACGTAATGTACATGCGATACAGTAACGACAAAATGATAATATTGCAATATTTCAATACATTACGTGATATCTTGCGGTACGTTTAATCATCGCTAGCGATGATCAATATTATGAGTACTCTCGTACAATAATAGATGGAGGTATCGTGATGAAATCGTGCTGTACACGTAAGCAATAAATACGTTGTCATCATTACGTAAAAAATATGCGCATTACCGGTATGATATATTACGGACAAAATATTGCACTTCGATAATATCTGCTGGTCAACAGTACATTTTATATTCTATCGCTATATACAGGTCCATTGTACGTCAAAAAACAAAAACTCACATCTTTTTGGGCGAATAGCGCACACGTGACCAAGTTGCGGTACGGTACAGTACGTCGTAGTACGTTTCTCGATTTCAAGCCAGTCCAGTCAGCACGAGTCGGCCGTATGTGTGTAGGAGTAGGCCGCTTTTACGCGTTACTAAACGAATAGCGAATAGGGACCAACTACAGTTAAGTACGGGTAGATCGCTACTACCAACTACGTGGAGGAGGTACCCCGCAAGTCGCTATCGAAAAAGTTATTAAGTAGACGAGAATCTTGCTGCCACACCGATGGTGCAACTTGTTTTATAAAGGTATCTCAAGGTACGCTTCCAGATTTTCGATAAATTCGGCGTCGATCCACCTCTTGTTTGACCGAGTGGGCAAGCCAACAAGAAAAGACTTTCGAAAATGCGCGTGTCCGGATCGAACGCGCGCCGAACGAATGCGTCCGCCGCTCACTCCAACACAAGCCGCGCAGGATTCCATGATAGCGATAGCGACTACGTGGTGAACATGTGGGGTACTAGCGATAGTCCTAGGATTCCTTCTTCTAGACGATGGCACGCCACTGACTTTGCGTTGTCCCGTTGCTGGCATCCCTCGTTGCTGTACGGGTACTTGTAGTCGGTGAGCCAGCCCAAACCTATAGAGCGGTCGCTCAAACCCATAGCTGTCCGGTTGTATTTCGTTACTTCGTTTCGCCTGTATGTCGTTTATATTATTTGAAAAACGCTATACCTCCTATTCCGAATAGGAGGTATATTCGGGAACATACAATGTATAGTCAGATTGTTTGAAATCTAGAGGTTTGCAAAACTTATTTACATATGTGACAGAACGCAAACCTGAACGGTAAAGCGTTACTGTAAAAGCGGCGCGTCTCACCCAGTCCTCGAGGTAACCCTCGAGGACTGAGGAAACGCCTAGCGCAACGCCCCATGCCCTGCCCCCAGCAGCACTAGCTAGCGGCAGCCCCTTAAGCCGGTGCAACCCCCGAGCACTGGCACTCTCTGCTTTGCGCTCGCCCATCTGGCTCGCGCAACCCACCCACCCAACCAATAATTAGCGCTAATCTTCCCCCAGGCCAAGCCTATGGTGGTCTTTTGGCCAAATTGTAAGCAAGCTGACATCTTTGGCAAAACGTGCCCTCGGGTAAACCTCCTATTATTTGCCTGGACCTAAAATCCTTATAGCTCGTATCGCTTCGCGATTTATTTATGGTCAGATTGATTTGAATCTAGAGGTTTGCATATCCAATATCATGTGTACGGGACAGTAACTCTAGCGGTTACTGTTACCGTTAATATCGGCGCGTCTCACTTGCAGGGCAACCACCTTGCCCGAGCAGTTAGACGCAGCCAACGACCAACAACTTCCCCAACGGTCAGCTCTAGCTAGCCCACGCCTTATAAGCCGTAGCTAGCCACGAGCCTAGGCACTCTCTCTTTCGCGCTCAGCCAATCTAGGCTTCGCGCGAATGCAGTCTCGACTCTAGTAGTCGAGCAGGGTGTCAGTTTTACCTTTTCGTCCCATGCGCACTCGAGCGTCACGCGACACTTCCCCTCGTTCAGCTACGCAGTTCCACAACATGCAGCCTCAGCAGTCTACTTCCGCCGCAGCGGCCGACCCTCACGCTACCTCAATCGAACAACGCACAACCGAACAGATTCGTACGGCAGTTTTAGCATCGGAACAACGGATTACTGAGCAGTTTTTGGCGGCTAACGATGCCTTACTCGCCCAGCTCCAGCAGACGACAGCTACCCATGCTACCACTGATCAACAGCAGTCCATTCCCGCCGACGCGACAGCGACGGAGGGTGGTAAGGCGGCCCCTGAGCCACCTATCGACCTGCTTGACGACGAACCCGACCCCTCCGCGGCCGAATTCGTCGACTTCAACTACTACGGCGAAGTCATCCCGGCCGGCCTCGAACGTCCGCCCCGCGACGTCGACGAGCCACGTCTGTGGACTCTCACGGACGACACCGCCCGAGCCCTAAGCGACAAACGCACCCAAGCGGCGTACGACGAGTACCTAAACATCGGGTGCTATGCCTTCTTCGACAGTTGCGCCAACGCGGCAATTGGCGAGGCTTTGGACACGTTGTCGCACGGCCCACCTCTACCTACAGAGCAGGCGGCAGCGATTGCCCTCATCCGAGCGGGTCATCGCACCCACTCAGCGACGGAGGAGGCCGCCCGTACTAGATTGGGCTTCCTCCGCCTCACCAAGGGCGGACAACGAGCACGGATGCGGACCGCGTGTTCGCCGAATTGGCACACGAGCGCTTTTGCCGACCGCGTCCTACCGCGGTCTCCGGCCCATTGGACGCACTACGCCAAGCTTTCGTCGACCGCACGCTTGAAGTCAGCTTACACGTCGCCAGCAAGGCCGCTGCCGGCGCCGCTTTCGCGAAGGTCACGACGGACAAACCCACCGGCCCCGATGTGGCGGTTAGCCTCTGAAAGCTAAACGCTAGCACAAATCTGTTCTAGTCTGTCTAGTTCTGTTGTTGCAAGATGGCAAAATGATGTTGTCGAGAGGCAATGGTGAAAGATGTTTCACTACTGTACTTAGGAAGTAGATGTTGTAAGTGAACAAAGGAATTGTTTAAAGGTTCTGTCACCTCCCTCTACTGCACTGGGCTTAAATAGGTTTCAGCCCAGACTAATTACGCATGCAAGCTACGCTTACGTGTCAGGCGTTAGGGCTGTCTAACCGTCGTCATTTGCCTCGAGACACGGCCTGCCTAGCATTGGGTTTCACGACGCGGCTCCTTCTGCATCGAAGAGCTCGTTCTGGCGCGTCATCTGGCTGGTTAGAATAATTATGCATATCTGTACGTACCGGGAGGTACTGGTCGTACTGTAGCATCAGCACCATTACAATATTGCAGTAGCGACGTACCCACGAGTATACGTCCGTCATGTGGAAAAGCACGAATTGGAATCCGTAACGAGTACATGTACAATGTCCTCCAATGTACTGTTGCAGGACAATACTCGTCACACTCGTACCCTCCCCCTCTTGACAGATCAATGAGGCCGCCGCGAGGCAGACCTCCGTGGTTCTTGGCTCCTTTACTGAAGCAGTTACTGGGACTCAGGAATGCGCGCTGGGTGAGCGTGCATGAAGTCAGTGTACGCCTGAGTCTTGGCAAATTTGTGCCATTGAGGCGTCTCCAAGAATTCTTGTAACGCAATTGTTCGATGCACCTCGTTCAACCGGTGCCAGACAGGTGGAATGTCGTCATCACTGAAGTGCGTCATGAAGAGCAAATATTTGCCTCGTCGCCCAGGTAGCGACTTGATGCACACAGCAGAGATGTGCGAGACATCAAACTCCTCGTCGTCTCCTTCAGGTACAGTCACCGGGACAGCTGGTCGTAGCGGAGCGGTAGAGCAGGGTCGTAAGTTGTTAACATGGAACACAGGATGTAAGCGTACTGTCGCTGGTAGTTTCAATCTGTAACTGTGTTTCCCAATCTGCTCCTCCACTGAAAAAGGGCCGAGCTGTCTGTCTCTGAGTTTCCGGTTCGGTTGTCCTCGCAGAAAAAGATTTGCTGTGATGATTGACACCTTGTCTCCCTTAGCGAAGTGTGGCGTTGTAGACGGTTCTGTGCGCGCTTGCATCTCGTCCTTGTGTAGCTGTAACACTGAGCGTACTAGAGTGTGTACTTCATGTAACAATCTCAACGCCGTTCTGTTGCGTCTTGCGAAACTGGAATGGACGGTCGCATGCTGAAGAGCAGGTCAGGGGGCTCCTCGGGAGAAAAACCAAAGTTAGCCTCGAACGGTGTGTGCTCAATTCCGAGTGCACGTGAAGCGTTGTACGCGAATTCCACTTGCGGTAGAAGTGTCGACCAATCAGAGCCATCATAGCAACAGAAGCAACGAAGAAGCTGCTGAAACGTGATGTTCACTCGCTCTGTCAACCCGTATGTTTCTGGGTGTCGGCTGGAAGACATGTTCAGACGCGTTCCAAGACGTCTCCACAGTGTCTGCCAGAAAGCGCTGACAAATTTTGGGTCGCGGTCGCTGATCAGCACACGGGGTAGTCCATGTAAGCGGTAGACTCCCTGTAAAAATAAAGTGGCAGTTTCTTCGGCAGTACTCGACTTTGTACATGGCAGAAAATGGGCCATTCGAGTTAGATGGTCTACTACAATCAGCACACGGTTAAAGCCGTTGCTTTCAGGCAAGTGTGTCAGGTAGTCAAGACCAACTGTGTGCCACGGTCTGGGTGGAACAGGTAATGGGTAAAGAGTCGCAGCCATCTGCGGTCGAATCTTCGCTCGTCGACACACGACGCAGCGTTCACAAAAATCTTTCACATCTTGGCGGATTCGTTTCCACCAGAATCTGTCGAGTGCTTTAGCAAGAGTGCTAGCAACTCCTCTGTGACCAGCTGACGAACTTTCGTGCAGCTCTGTGATCAATCTCAGTCGGAGCTCAGAGTTCTGTGGTATACAGAGGCGGTTGAGGCGCCAAAAGTATCCGTCTCTGGCTTCTATCCGGCTGTCTCTTGTCCACTCACCATCGTCCCCATAAAACGAATCTTGTGAGAACCCCTCGCGAATGAGATCAACGAACTCAGGGCTCAGCTGCAGCGCGTCAACAGTCAGTGAATTTAACTTTGCGTCTTCAAACAGCAGCTGGGACTTCCGTCGTAATTCTCGATCTGACGGAACCTCGCCATCCCAAAATAAGGGTACTGTGGCCTGAGGTACGAAGTCTGGACGCCGGCTTAACGGGTCAGCTTCGTTCAGAGCTCCCTTGCGATATGCAAGTGTCATCGAGCCCACAAACGGTTGCAAATCCCGCAGGTATCTTGCTTGCCGCTTGTTCAGCCTGTTGTTCGGTTGCCTGAGCAGATGTCGCAGTGTGTCGTGGTCTGTTACGACAAGGAACTTAGAACAGCCTTCAAGATAACACCTCCAATGCTTGACAGCTTCGCATACGGCCAAAGCTTCAAAGTCGTACGCAGAGTAATTGTTACCACGCTCAGCTGGATTCAGCTTACGCGCCCAGTAAGAGACTGGTTGAAGACCTCCTCCTTGGTCTTGCAACAGGACTGCTGCAATCCCCATTGTTGAAGCATATGTAGCCACGGTGAACGTCGCGTCCGAGCCGACCTCCGGAAGGATCAGGCATGGCGCGGAAATGAGCCGTAACTTGAGAGTCTCGAAGGCTTCCAAACAGGTAGGCGTTAGCGTAACCTTTTGTGGCTGGGACTTCCGCAGTAAGTCCGTCAATGGAGCCGTAAGGTCGCTAAAATGGTGTATAAATCTGGCGTAGAAGTTGCAGAACTGTACGAAACTGCGAACCTCCTTCTGCGTCTTGGGCACTGGCCAGTCTGCAACGGCCTCGACTTTCTTTGTAGAAACCGAAATTTTACCGGCTGGCACAGTGTAGCCCAAGTACTCCATCTGTTGTAATCCGAAGAAGCATTTCTTAAGGCGTAATTTTAGCCCTTCCTCCTTGAATCGCTGTAGCACTAGACGTAGGTGCTCCAGGTGCTCCTCCAGTGTTCGACTGTAAATGCAGACGTCATCCAGGTAGACTGTCACGAACTTATGTAAAAAGTCGCGAAGAATGTCGTTCATCATCCTCTGAAATGTAGCTGGTGCGTTGCACAGCCCAAATGGCATGGCGACCCATTCCATTAAGCCATCAGGGGTCTGAAAAGCCGTCTTGTGAACGTCCTGGTCACGCACTCGAACTTGCCAGAATCCCAAAGCGAGGTCGAGGTGTGTGTAAAAATTCGCGTCCTTAAGTTCGTCCAGAGTATCATCCACACGCGGTAGTGGGTAAGCATCTTTACGCGTAACCTCGTTAAGGCCACGGTAGTCAATGCACAGACGTAGCGAGCCATCAGCTTTCCGCACAAAAAGAATTGGCGAGCCGAATTCACTGTAGCTGGGACGTACTAAACCAGCCTCCACTGCGTCTTTGAGCTGTCGATTAAGCCCAGCGCGCTCTGCGGGTGACAATCTGTTTAGACGTTGACGTCGCATTGGGCCAATTGTTTCAATGGGATGATCCCACTGTCGGCTTACATGTGGAGAGTCGACAGGTTGCAGTAAGTCCGGGAAGTCATCGAAGAGCAACGACCGGAAGTTGTCACGTTGTTCTGCAGTTAGCTCCTCTCCAGTGTGAAAGTCTGTCGGTTGTTTAGCGGCTGATGTAAGTTCAATGACGTAAAAATCAGCATGACGTCCCCTGCTACGGCGCGTCTTGCGCATGAGCTTCTGAACTTTCGTAGACGACAGGAGTAGACACTCATGGCGTCGTTCCTCGAGGGTAGTCTCCACAGCTATGCCGTCCATTAGTGTAAAAATTCTGGTTGTACCAAATTGTAAAGAGGCATGTTCGTCATCAAGCCATGGTAAACGCAGGATTAAATCAGCTGTGCGTAAATCACGTAAGACGTAAAAAGTCCGGTGAAATTCGTGGCGAGCTAGCTCAAAAGTGACATCGCAGACTGTCGTAGAAGTAACTCGTTGTCCGTTAGCGAGTCGAACTGGAGTCTTACTTGCAGACTTCCGAGTCTGTAAAGCAAAGCGTCGTACAAAGTCCTCTGACACAAAATCAAGCGTCGCAGCGCAGTCCACTAATCCAGAAATTTGGTGTCCGCCATCAGGAGTTTTCACAGTCAGCTCAGTTCGAATTAACGGGCGAGCTTCTGTGAGGTCAGTCAGTAGAGCTGTAGCTGGCGAAGAAAATTGTCGAAGCGTAGCGATGGACGGTTCCGCGTTGTCTGCAGGTACAGGTAACGAGTCGGGTTGATCAGGTGCTGTAGGTGCTGTCGAGTCGTTAAACGCACAATCTGCGTCGACTAACCACAGCTGTACATGCCAAGGAGTTGGAGCAACCACCTCCTGTTGCGTTGGGTTCTCCAGTGACTGGCGAGTAAAAAGCTGTGTTCTCGCTAGGAATTCTTGGTAGAGTTTCCAGTGCTTAGTCACTTGAGTAAATTTCGCCCACTTCGGTAGTACAAATACAGCCATCGTAGATGTCGGAGATGTTCGACGATAATCCTCAAAATGCTGCGCAATCTGCTCAGCTAACTCCCAGGGTGGGTTGATGAACACCCGTTCTCCTGACAAATCCCTCTCTAGAATCGAGTCACTCGGCGAATAGTGAGGTAAATCACCGTGCGAGTTAAGACCTTCATCATCAGCACATCCCTCCAATGTGAAGTTGAATCGTGCATGCAGAGGGTCAAAGACTGAGTCAACCAGTTTCCAATCAACTGAACGTCTTGTTACAGTTTTACGACTCTGTCTCTGCTTAGTCTGACGTCGACGACCTGCTACTAGCGTTACATGTGTCGCGACTGTAGTCGATGGAGATGCCGAAGGTGTTTCGACGACCTCTGTCGCTAACAAGGTCTCAAAAAGAACACTAGATGTAGCCGGCTGCTCCAGTTCATTTGTAGAACAGCCTTGCCACCATCATTGCTTCTTAGGTTCCATCGGTGCCTTGCCCTTGAACTCCGGGCATTGGAACAGTCGGTGTCCCTTCTTGTGGCACTTGAAGCAGAGTCCCTCGTCCATGTGTCGCTTACGCTCCTCAGCTGTCATCGCATTTGCGAGTGTGTTAAAATCTTCGCGGCCAGATGTTTGACCACGTCCGCCATTGTTGCCACCACGACCACCATTGTTGCCACCACCACGTCCACGTCCGCGGCCACGACCACGGCCTCCTCTGTTACGTTTCCAGACGTTAGAGGCTTCCTCGAGAGGGTCATCAAAGTTTCGCTTGCGTGTAGGCTGGGCAGATGGACCAGCAGCAGACCTCGCATTGCTGAGTTCCGGCGAGTCTGTCACGACGTCATTCAAAAAAAAATGCAGTTCCACCAGCGTAATCTGGTATCCCTTCTGAGCTCGGTGTGATTTAACCTGATTCTTGAGCGAAGTGTTCGCAAGGCCATTAATGAAGCGTGCACACTGTACACTAGCTGTCAAATGTTCTCGAGACCGACGTAAGTAGTCGTTGTACTGCTTAGTGTAGACCGCGTAACTCATCGTGCTGCTCTGCGTAAAGCTTAGCAAAGCGTTAATTGCGTCGTCCTTGATGTTCGGAAGAATCATTGACTTGCGTAACTCCGTAACAAGTTCGTCGTACGTAGCTGGAATTGGAGGCTGAGTTTTCCGGTTCAACCACCACCCATTCAGATGTCATGCGAACTGTGAAGTAACCCAGATAACTGAGTCGTACGAGTCAGCTGTAATCCCAAGCATAAGAAAACGCTGAGGCTGAGCTTCAAGCCAATCCTCCAGTACATGAGGTACTTGACCAGTCTGATACGGCGAATTAATTGCTGCCTTACGCTGAGTCTCCGTGAGGGTCACAGGTAGTCCAGCCAAGTTGCGGGTAGGCATAGGCATTCCCACTCGTAAATCCGTAGGTCCTTCACCAGTCAGTCGATTGATGTGTCCACGAATCAGCAGCCAGACAGAACCAGAGTCGACCGTTGTAAACCGGGAGTACATGTGGAACTGTCTCGGGATAGACGCGTCATCAAACAAGACTGGAACGTGTTGACGGATCGCTAGGAAAAAGAGTTCCCATTGAGTCACGTAACCAAAGTGAAGTAACTCACTCTTGTGCTTCTCAGCACGAAGTAATCCCTTCTGTGCGGGCGTAAGTGTCAGACCGTCGATGTTGATGGTTTCCGGGACGACGTAAGTGCCATCCGGATTAACTGTCGACTGTGCTAAAACAGCCTGCTCGACCTGAGCAGGTGTGCGTAAGTTGTTCGTAGCAAACAGGACAGGAATAGAAGCCGAGTACACGTAGACAAGCTGTCGTCCTTGAGGTAGCGTAACAACAACTGGTTCACCACTCAACAGCGTCAAATCATCCGGTGTCAAAACAAGACCGGTCTCCTCGTGTAACTCGCGAACAGCAGCGTCGACAGGCTCTTCGTTAGGTAAGACAGAGCCAGCTGGGAACCAAGTTTTACCAGAACGAGGTTCACGTTGTAATACCAACTTAAAGTCCGACGGTTTAGTTCCTCCAACGTGAATTACCAACACCACGTAATGTCCGGGTCCTAGAGAAGCCATCTCAACTCAGTCAAGCAACGTCGAGCAGATCAAGGAGCAACGAAACGGTGCGTCGACCAAAGAGCTCCGAAACCAGTGTGGCGGTTAGCCTCTGAAAGCTAAACGCTAGCACAAATCTGTTCTAGTCTGTCTAGTTATGTTGTTGCAAGATGGCAAAATGATGTTGTCGAGAGGCAATGGTGAAAGATGTTTCACTACTGTACTTAGGCAGTAGATGTTGTAAGTGAACAAAGGAATTGTTTAAAGGTTCTGTCACCTCCCTCTACTGCACTGGGCTTAAATAGGTTTCAGCCCAGACTAATTACGCATGCAAGCTACGCTTACGTGTCAGGCGTTAGGGCTGTCTAACCGTCGTCATCTGCCTCGAGACACGGCCTGCCTAGCATTGGGTTTCACGACGCGGCTCCTTCTGCATCGAAGAGCTCGTTCTGGCGCGTCATCTGGCTGGTTAGAATAATTATGCATATCTGTACGTACCGGGAGGTACTGGTCGTACTGTAGCATCAGCACCATTACAATATTACAGTAGCGACGTACCCACGAGTATACGTCCGTCCTGTGGAAAAGCACGAATTGGAATCCGTAACGAGTACCTGTACAATGTCCTGCATTGTATTGTTGCAGGACTGTACTCGTCACACCGACGCTCGAACCCGCCAAGCCGCCGCCGACAAACGCAAGGCCGCTGCTGCAGCAGCAGCCGCCGCACGAGCCACCCTCCCTCCCAAGCCGACCGACTCGGCTAAAACCCCAAGCAAGAAATGATGGTGTGGCCCGCCGCGCCGATTCCTGCTCCCCGACATCTTCCTTCATGCGCCACCGCGTACGTCGAAAATGGCGGGAGTGGGAGCGCATCGGCGCGAGCGGCCAAGTCCTAAGCTGGATCCGCCACGGCTTACGTGTGAAGTTCAAGCACGGCCTACGTCCCAAGCCGTTCAACCACGGCATCTCCATGCTAGACGCCACACCCGACCAACTCGAGTTTCTCAACTCGGAACTCCCACGCTTCGAGGCTTGCGGCGCATGGGAGCGCTCTACGAACCCCCGCTACGTTTCCCGGATGTTCTTGGTGCCAAAACCCGGATGCAATCAATGGCGCTTGATTATCGACCTTCGAGAACTCAACCGCTACTGCTCAACATTCAACATGACTTGCGAGACACTCGAACACCTCCGCCATCTCTCTCGACCGGGGGACTACTTCGTCTCACTCGACCTCGCCGATGGGTACTACACCCTTGGCATCCGGGAGGAAGACCGAGACAACTTCACGGTCAACTACCGCGGCACCTTGTGGCGCCTCGCGTGCCTTTCCATGGGGTGGTCGGGCTCCGCCTACTACTTTTGCAAGCTCACGCAAGTTTTTACGAACCACCTACGCCGCCCACCACCTCCCACGCCCGCATCTACACCGGCCGGCCCACGCCGCCCGTCCAAGCGCTTCCTCCGGAACGCGCAATGGCGAGGAACCCGTCTCCTCCCCTACATGGACGACTTCCTCTTCTTGGCGGATTCCTACGACGAGGCACTACTACTTCGGCAGCGCGTCCAAGCCCTGCTAGACAGCCTCGGCCTACAACGCAACCCCAAGAAAGGCGTTTGGACGCCAACTCAAGTCGGCGACCACTTGGGCCTCACGGTGGATTTACAACGCGGCGAGTTTCGCGCCCCACTCGCAAAACTGCAACACCTCGCACACCACGCTTCGTCCTTGCTCGGGCGAGCAGCGTCCAACGCACGATGGCTACCCACACGGCAACTCGCAGCCTTCGCGGGGAAAGCGCAATTTCTCTATCTAGCCATTGCACCCGCGCGATTCTTTTTGCGCGAGCTCCACAATGTCTTGGCTACCCGAACCGGTTGGGGGGGACGCGTGCGCCTCACCCACCAATTTCGACGCGACCTCGAGTGGTGGCGTACGGTGCCCACCCAACACAACGGCCGGTCGATCTACAAGCCCGTCGAGACCGCCTATTTGCACGCCGACTCGAGCGACTACGGATGGGGGGCCGTCCTCAACGAGGACGCCAATTACCAAGCCCGCGGGTTTTGGAGCGCCCCCGACCACCTCCAACACATTACGTGGTTGGAGCTTCGGGCGGTATGGCACGCGGTCGAATCCTTTCTACCGCAACTCCGAGGACGGCAAGTCCTCCTCCACGAGGACAACACTGCCGTGGTCGCCGCCCTATCCAAGCTAACGTCCCGGTCGCCCGTCATGATGGCCGAGCTACGGCGCTTGTGGTTCCTACTCGACACCAACGACATCCACATCCGCCCACGCTACATCCGGTCGGCCGCCAACGTCTGGGCCGACACGCTCAGCCGCGAGATGGACTCCGAAGACTGGCAACTCAACCCACGACTCTTCGACCACCTTCAGAGCCGGTGGGGCCCACATACGATCGACCGTTTCGCGTCTATGCTCAACGCGCAACTGCCACGCTGCAACGCCCGCTGGCGCGACCCCCGTTGCGAGGACATCGACTGCCTGCACCTTCCCGACTCAGCGTGGACACGCGAGAACAACTACTGCAACCCCCCTTGGTCTGCCCTACCAGCGCTAGCCGCGAAACTCGAACAAGCTCAAGCCGCGGCAACTATTATCGCCCCCTACTGGCGAAACAAAACGTGGTACCACGCGTTCGCCCGCTTGGCCACCGAGACCGTGCACTTCCCAGCGTCCCGCGACCTGTTCTTTCCCGGCAGGCTAGGCAAGCACGAAGGGGTCGGACCTCCCGCGTGGAGCATCGTGGCCTTTCGGCTATCACCCCCGCTTGGCTCTACATTCGACGCGGTGCGATTGGCCGGGCGTTACGCCCGGACCGATTAAATACGCATGGACAGCACGTCCCCCTTTGCGTACAGGACCGCCGCGCTACGGCTTACGCCACGAAGCAGCACAGTCGCCTTGGTCATCCGATGTGGCTGAAACTTTTCAAGACCTCCTAGGATCGGATAAGCTCGGGGTTACGGCGATTGCCCTACTCAGCAACTCGCTAGCGCCCTCTACGTACGCGAGCTACCAGAGCGCAATCAGACAGTTTTTTATTTTTTGTGCAGAGGAAAATATCGCCCCGCTACAGGCCAAATTGGGGGTGTCTTTTGGCCAAACTGTAAGCAAGCTGACATCTTTGGCAAAACGTGCCCTAGGGTAAATTACTAATAATTCTGACGTGTCAGTACGTTTCGGTACTGTATAGTAGTGATACGTACCGCTATCGCTATTCCGCTATTCCTCTCTAGTGGCCAGCCTAAGGATTACACACGTGTGATTTTCTGCAGACGGCTTATCGGTCAAGGCATGTTTGTAACAGTAGTTAACATTAGTTGACAGTTGACAGTTGACAGTAGTTGACAGTTGACAATAGTTTTTAACAGTAGTTGGGAAATATGTTATTGAATATTAGCGATATTTACCCGAGGGCACGTTTTGCCAAAGATGTCAGCTTGCTTACAATTTGGCCAAAAGACCACCACAGGCCTGGCCTGGAGGAAGATTAGCGCTAATTATGGGATGGGTGGGTGGGTTGCGCGAGCCAGATGGGCGAGCGCAAAGCAGAGAGTGCCAGTGCTCGGGGGTTGCACCGGCTTAAGGGGCTGCCGCTAGCTAGTGCTGCTAGGGGCAGGGCATGGGGCGTTGCGCTAGGCGTTTCCTCAGTCCTCGAGGGTCACCTCGAGGACTGGGTGAGACGCGCCGCTTTTACAGTAACGCTTTTACCGTTCAGGTTTGCGTTCTGTCACATATGTAAGTAAGTTTTGCAAACCTCTAGATTTAAAACCAATCTGACTATTTACCCGAGGGCACGTTTTGCCAGTATGTAATAAACCGGAGGTTTAGCGCAGCCTAGTCTTGATGAAGCGGTTTAGCGGGGACGAGCCAGCCGAAGTACTGCCAAGCCGCTGGAGATGGGGTCATGGTAGGGTCGATGTATTTCCCTTCTGTGACAGAACTGTTCTTGGCCCAACCACCCATGTATTTGACGACGTGGAGTGGGGTCCCGATGCAACTAGCGGCGGAGGCCGCCCCTTTACGGAGGCTGTGCGATGTCCATTTAAATCCGCTCGGAGGTGTGGCGCCGACGGCGTCGCATGCGTCGCGGAGCCAGGCGGAGAGAGTCGCAGCTGCTTGCCAGTCGCTGGAGTTTTCGTAAGGTACGAAGCTCCATAGTGCGGCGGGAGGGGAGCTGTTGTAGAATTTCTTGCAGTAGGCGGTCCGCTGAGTGCAATAATATTCCAGTAGGTCGGCCAGCACCGGATTGGCAGTAGTTGGGATAGCAAGGATAGGCTTGTCGACCGCGCTGCGTCTCTGATCGCCCTTAGCTTTGCGTATGAAAAGCCAGATTTTCTGCGAAGGTCGGTCGACGACAAGGTCGCCTGATAAACACCTTACTCCCGACTCGGCCCGGCAGAAGAACGCATAGGTAGTGCAAACTGCCAGCAGCGCTCGAAAACGAGCGATGAGGTGGCGGGAAGCAGGAGTCCACTGGAGGTGCGTACTGAGCTTAGCGGCCGCGGTGAGTAGTGAGAGGGCGAGCGGAGCTGGTAACGGTAGGCGCGAGTCCGCCGCCTGTAGTCGTTGCTGTTGCATCTCGAGTCCGCGACGCGCGTCGGCCAAGAGTTCGCCGACGGCGATAGGCTGCTGTTGGTGGTCGCGGAAAAACTTGTTGATCGCTGAGTAGTACTGCTGTAGCGATGCGGCAGCGACAGTACCTTGCAATCCCAACCAGGCCGTGTAGCGAACGACCGATTGAGTAGTAGCATGTAGCGGGTGAATATTTTCCTCGTGGCAGAACGCGGCAAATTGACGCAAGCCGCTGTCGTAGTTGGCGTACGTGGTCGGGGCTAAGGAGCTGCTTAACAGGTGTAGCGCAGTGGTACCGATGAGGTCGGTGCCCAACAGGTTTCGCAGTCCGGTAGTCATGCTAGCAGTCCACGGTGCGTGTGCGTCGGGTATCCGTAAGGTGTAGCGGGCAGGCCTTGTGGGCTTGTTCGCTTGCGTAACCATTGCGCGTAGGTCTGTGAGGCTGGCGTTTGCAGTCCGTAGCGTGCGTCCTATTGCGCCCCTGCGGGTGTGGAGCCAGGCCGGCGTGGCAGTCGAAAAGCCACGACGCTCCATCCTGGTCGTCCGACCCCCTCGCGTGAGCCTAGCCGACCGGGAAAGAACAGGTCTCGCGACGGGGGGTAGTGAATAGTCTCGACGGCTGAGCTGTGGAGGTCTTGAAACCACGGTGCGTGAGGCCAGTACGGGGCGATGACGGTAGCCGCTGCTCCTGATTGGCGTAGTTTTGCACAGAGGTCGGGAAGGGCTGACCACGGGGGGTTGCAGTAGTTTATCTCTCGTTGCCATGCGGTGTCCGGGAGGTGTAGACAGTCGACGTCCTCGCATTTGGGGTCGCGCCATCGGGCGTTGAAACGCGGGAGTTGAGCGTTTTCCATTGACGCGAAGCGGTCGATGGAGTGTGGTCCCCACGTTGACTGAAGGTAGTCGAATATTCGAGGGTTGAGCTGCCAGTCGTCGCGGTCGAGCTCCCGGCTTAGGCTGTCGGCCCAGATGTTCGCCGCTGATCGGATGTAGCGGGGCCGGATGCGGATGTCGTTGACGTCGAGTAAGTGCCAGAGCCTGCGCAATTCGGTCATCATGACCGGTGAGCGCGTAGTCAACTTGGAGAGCGTAGCCACGACGGCTGTGTTGTCCTCGTGTAGTAGGACGTGTCGGCCTCGGAGTTGTGGCAGAAAGGACTCGATCGCGAGACGAACGGCGCGGAGTTCCTTCCAGGTGATGTGTTGCTGGCGGTCGTCGTCGTACCAAAACCCGCGGGCTTGGTAGGCAGGGTTGTCGTTCAGGACGGCGCCCCACCCGTAACCACTTGAGTCGGCGTGTAGGTACGCGGTCTCGATCGGTTTGTAGATGGAGCGGCCGTTGTGTTGGTTGGGCACAGTGCGCCACCACTCGAGGTCGCGGCGTAATTGATGTGTCATCCGTACACGTCCGCCCCATCCAGTTCGCGTAGCCAGCACGCAGTGTAGTTCGCGCAGAAAGAAGCGGGCTGGTGCGATGGCGAGGTAGAGGAACTGTGCCTTGCCAGCAAACGCTGCGAGTTGTCTGGCGGGTAGCCACCGAGCGGAAGTAGCTGCGCGGCCGAGTAACGCTGAAGCTTGTTTCGCGAGGGCTTGTAGCTTGTCGATCGGGGCTCGGAATTCGCCTTTGAGGAGGTCGACTGTCATGCCGAGGTGGGTGCCCACTTGGGTGGGCTGCCACAAGCCTTTGTCGGGGTTGCGCTGGAGGCCTAGCCGGTTGAGGAGGGTCTCGATGCGGTCGCGTAGCAGTAGAGCTGCGTCGTACGAACTGGCCATGAACAGGAAGTCGTCCATGTAAGGTAGCAGTCGTACTCCGCGCCATCGGACGTTGCGGAGGAAACGTCGTGACGGCTTGTATGGCGTCGCGGCGTTGGCGGTCATCGGGGTAGGCGCCCGACGCAAGTAGTTTGTGAACACCTGGGTTAGCTTGCAAAAATAGTAAGCCGACCCCGACCAGCCCATTGGTAGGCATGCGAGGCGCCACAGCTCGCCGCGGTAGTTGACCGTGAAAAAGTCGCGGTCCTCTTCCCGAATGCCGAGCGTGTAGTAGCCGTCCGCTAGGTCGAGGGAGACGAAGTAGTCGCCTGGGCGGGACAAGTGGCGTAAGTGCTTGAGGGTCTCGCACGACATCTTGAACTCCGCGCAGTAGCTGTTGAGTTCGCGGAGGTCGATGATAAGCCGCCACTTGTTTATACCGGGTTTCGGGACGAGGAACATTCGGGAGACGTAGCGAGGGTTGGAGGCGCGCTCCCAGGCTCCGCAGGCCTCGAAGCGTGGAAGCTCCGTAGCTAGGAAGTCGAGTTGAGGTTGAGTGGCGTCCTTCATGGAGACACCGTGGTTGAAAGGTCGGGGACGTAGGCCGTTTTTGAACTTGACCCGCACGCCATGGCGGATCCAGTTCACGACTTGACCGCTCGCGCCGATATGCTCCCACTCCCGCCATCTTAGCCGCACGCGGTGACGCATGTAGTTGGATGTCGGGGAGCAGGAATCGGAGCGGCGGGTCACACCATCATTTCTTGGTGGTCTTTGCTCCGTCGATGGGTTTAGTCCCGGACGCTGCTGCTGCTGCTGCTGCTGCTGCGGCCTTGCGCTTGTCGGCGGCTGCCTTCTTGGCCTTGGCGTCTTGTCCGGGCGGCTTGTCCGGCGTGACTCGAGCGAACGCCGCTCCAGCAGCTGCTTTGCTGGCGGCATGCAGGCTGACTTCGAGGGTCCGGTCGACGAACGCTTGGCGTAGCTCGTCCAGTGCGCTCGAGACCGCGGTAGGGCGTGGGCGGCAGAAGCGCTCGTGGGCAAGTTCGGCGAACACTCTGTCCGAATCCGAGCTCGTTTGTCCGCCCTTGGTGAGGCGGAGGAAGCCCAGTCGAGTACGGGCGGCCTCCTCCGTCGCTGTGTGGGTGCGATGACCCGCTCGGATGAGGGCAACGGCCGCCGCCTGCTCCGCTGGTAGAGGAGGTCCGGCTGACAACGTGTCCAAAGCCTCGCTGATTGCCGCGTTGGCGCAGCTGTCGAAGAAGGCATAGCACCCGATGTGGAGGTACTCGTCGTACCCCGCTTGAGATTTCCGGTCGTTGAGGAAGCGGGCCGTGTCGTCCGTTAGCGTCCACAAACGAGGTTCGTCGATGTCGCGAGGGGGTCGCTCCAAACCGGCCGGAATGATTTTACCGTAGGTGGCAAAATCAACGAACTCGGGCTCGTGTAGCTCGTGTTCGTCGTTCAGCAGGTCGATAGGCTGCTCAGGGGCTGCCTTACCACCCTCAGTCGCAATGGTCGCGTCAGGGGGAATGGATTGCTGTTGATTCGGGAGCACGGGTGGTCCGGTTAGTCGTTCGAGCTGGGCTAGTAAGGCGGTGTTAGACGCCTGAATCTGCTCAGCTAATCGGAGTTCGAGGGCCGAAACCGCGCTTTGAATCTGTTCGGAAGTACACTGTTCGATTACAGGGGAGAGAGGGTCGACTCCGGGGGCGGAGGACGACGGCTCAGGCTGCATGTTGTTAGACGGCGACGTAGAACGTGGGGAAGTGTCTCGTGACGCTCGGGTGCGCATGAGGCGATGGTAAACTGACACCCTGCTCGACTACGAGAGTCGAGACTGCAATTGCGCGAGCCAGATGGGCGAGCGCAAAGCAGAGAGTGCCAGTGCTCGGGGGTTGCACCGGCTTAAGGGGCTGCCGCTAGCTAGTGCTGCTGGGGGCAGGGCATGGGGCGTTGCGCTAGGCGTTTCCTCAGTCCTCGAGGGTCACCTCGAGGACTGGGTGAGACGCGCCGCTTTTACAGTAACGCTTTTACCGTTCAGGTTTGCGTTCTGTCACATATGTAAGTAAGTTTTGCAAACCTCTAGATTTAAAACTAATCTGACTAAATAAATAATAGGCGGAACTTGATCCACCTCAAGCCTGTATTCCAATTAGACATGCGGTTGGTGTCCGTGGAATCTCCGTGGACCTCGTCGGCGGAGGACCTCGTCGGCGGAGGACCTCGTCGGCGCTCAGGCAGGTCGCCCCCGCATGCTCCTTACCCTCCCTCCCTCTTCCCTGTTCGTAGCGGGGAGGCTGGGGAGGGGGTGGCTCTACGTGTTTTGTAGAGATCAACGCTGCTCCCGGGGCCTCGTTATGGCCGACGACCGGGTCATTGACCGGCCTTCGCGTCTTGCTCCCGGGCCGTCCCGACTGGCTTCCCCTTCTCCTCTTCCCCCTTTCGCCCGGTCCTCCGCGTCTGGACCTCCCCGTCGCGATTCTGCTGCTCGTCGGGCCCGTGCTACGGTCCGTGCGTCGTCTGCTGTCCCCCCCCCCCCCCCCCCCCCGCATCCCTTGTCGGTACCTCCGCATCGGGGCGCCGCGCTACTCCTCGTCACAATGCGCGACGCCCTCTTCGCTCTGCTTTGTCTCTACCCTCGGTGGCTCTTGGGCATCTGTCGTGCGCGCCACTTGCGCCGTCCGTCGCCCGCTTACGAGTCGGTCGGAAAAACCTGCTCCTCTGCGGCGGGCTGCTAGGGCTACCGCTATTGGGCGGCGGGCTGCCCTGCCGCCGGTGGTTCGAGGGAGGCTGCCGATGCCTTTCAGCGCAGAGCTGCTGCCGTTGTTGCTGCAGCAGCCGCCTGCCATAGAGACGCTGGTAGTGTTGGTACCGCCGTTGCCGCTGCTGCTGGTGCTGATGTTGGGGCTGGTCGGCGCATAGCTGTTGCTGATGTTGCTGCTGCAGCCGGCGGAAGTAGAGACACTGGTAGTGTTGGTTCCGCCGTTGCTGCTACTGCTGTTGTTGCTGCTGCTGGTGGTGCTGGTCGGCGCACGGCTGATGCTGCTGTTGCTGCTGCAGCTGCCGGACATAGAGACACTTGTAGTGCTGGTGCCGCTGTTGCTGTTGCTGTTGCTGCTGCTGCTGCTGCGGAGAGTGGTGGTGGTCGGCGCACGGCTGCTGCTGCAGTTGCTGCAGCATGCGGCGAACGTAGAGACACTGGTAGTGTTGGTTCCGCCGTTGCTGCTCCTGCTACTGATGGAGATGGTGCTGGTCGGCGCACGGCTACTGCTGCTGTTGCTTCAGCAGCTGCCGGACATAGAGACACTTGTAGTGCTAATGCCGCCGTTGTTGTTGTTGCTGCTGCTGCTGAGGGTGGTGCTGGTCGGCGCACAGTTGCTGCTGATGTTGCTGCTGGTGGTGGTGGTGCTAGTCGGCGCACGGCTGTTGCTGTTGTTGTTGCTGCAGCCGGAGGATGTAGAGACACTGGTAGTGTTGGTTCCGCCGTTGCTGTTGCTGCTGTTGCTGGTGATGGTGGTGGTGCTGGTCGGCGCACGGCTGCTGCTGTTGCTGCAGCAGCTGCCGGACATAGAGACACTTGTAGTGCTGGTGCCGCCGTTGTTGTTGTTGCTGCTGCTGCTGAGGGTGGTGCTGGTCGGCGCACGGCTGCTGCTTCTGTTGCTGCAGCAGCCGGCGGACGTAGAGACACTGGTAGTGCTGGTGCCGCTATTGATGTTGCTGCTCCTGCTGCTGGTGGTGGTGGTGCTCATGGTGCGGGTGCTGGTCGACGTACGGCTGCTGTTGCTGTTGCTGCTGCAGCTGCCGGACATAGAGACACTTGTAGTGCTGGTGCCGCCGTTGCTGTTGCTGCTGTTGCTGGTGCTGCTGTTAGGGCTGGTCGGCGCACGGCTGCTCCTGCTGCTGCTGCAGCAGCCGGCGGACGTCGAGATATTGGTCGTGTTGGTGCTGCTCTTGTTGTTGCTGGTGCTGGTGCTGGTGCCGTTCGGCGCACAGATGCTGTTGTTGTTGCTGCAGCAACCGGCGGACGTGGAGACATTGGTAGTGCTGGTGCCGCCGTTGCTGGTGGTGGTGGTGCTGGTCGGCGCATGGCTGCTGCTGCTGTTGCTACAGCAGCCGGCGGACGTCGAGATAGTGGTCGTGTAAGTGCCGCCGTCGTTGTTCCTGGTGGTGGTGTTGCTGGAGCCGGTCGGCGCAAAACTGCTGCTGCTGCAGCAGCCGGCGGACGTCGAGATAATGGTCGTGCTGGTGCCGCCGTTGCTCATGCTGCTTCTGCTGCGGCTGTTGGTCGGCGGTCGGCTGTTGCTGGTGATAATGGCGTGTGCAAAGCCGCATCTGGGGGTGTTGGTGTTACTGGTGTTGCTACGGAGGGTGCAGCTGCTCATGCTGCTACACGTGGTGGTGCGGGTTGGAGTGCGGAGAGTGCCGTTCCTACTGGAGGACAGCGCGCTGCTGCTGATGTGCGGAGGGCTACAACTTGGGGTGTTGTTGTTGCTGCTACTGCTGTTGGTAGTGCCGCTGCTGCCGGTAGTGAAGGTGCTACATGTGGTGGTCCTAATGGGCAAAGAGCTGGCTATGTTGCTGCCGGAGACCCCTTGGCACCTGTTGGTGGTGGTTGGCGCTCGGCCGTTGCTACCAGCGTCCATGAGCAGAGGACTGCGGCGAGTGGTGCTGCATCTGCTGCTACTGCTACATCTATGGGACTTGCGGCTGCCGGAGCTCGCTCGCGCCGGGCTGCTAGTGTTGGTGATGGTGCTTGTGGGCGCAGACATGTGGCTGGTGGCAGAGCCGTTGGTGGTGCTTCTGCACCTGCCTGTGCTGACCCGCGCCCGGTTGCTGTGGCATGGGCTGTTGGACAGAGAGATCCAGCAGGTGATGGCGTTGCTAGTGGTGCTCCCGCAAGTACCGGTCAGCGACTTGCCGATGCTGCCACAGCCCGTGGGCAGAGGATTGACAGCGGTGCCGGTTCTGCAGCTATTGGTGCCAATGGGCAGAGTGCTTCTGCTGCCGGGCGGAGGGCTGGAGCTGGTTGGCGGCGATATGATGCTGTTGGAAGCTGGCGAGATGCGGTTGCTGCAGTTGGTGCCCATGCTGGAGCTTCATGGTCGGAACCGGGCCTAAGTGCATCGGGTGTTCTATCCCCGTCGCGGGGGGAATGTTACACATGCGCTCCGTGTGGCATACGGTTTGCTGGGCGTAAATGGCGCTCTAATTTCGCCAGACACACGAACATGTTCATAACTGGCAATGGCCCCTCTACTTCCGCACACCGTCGCCAAGCTCGCCACCTTGCGACCTCCTCTCCGGCCTTGTTTTCCCTTTGTGCCTCGGGCGACCACCTTCTATCTGCCACCCAAGCTCGCCCTCTTACCGCTCCATGCCTACACTGTGTGGCTGCTCCCGTTTCTCCAATGTTGCCCCACGACTATGTTGGCAGCTCCCGGCCGCCGCTCATTGGACCACGCCCCCTCCGAATGGCTGTCACCCCTCCCCCCCTGCTTGGGGTGGCCTCCCCCCCTTGGCTCCACTCCCTTCCCCACCCCGGGCCGAACCGGAGCTTACCCCCCTCACTCCCCCCCCTACACATGATGGACCCCCGATACCTCATGGACAACCTTTTATGCCCTCATCTGCCGCTGCACTCCGCCGAGAGGCTGCTCTCCTATCCCCCCCTCGGGCCGCTACTCCTGCCTCATGGTGCTCCGACAACGACCCGGTCGCTTGTCTACTTGAGTTCAGACCTGTCACTGCGGCCCGAGGGGTTTGTGCGACAGCGAGAGACGACCTACGTTCTGCCCTACAAGACACCCTCGAATATGCGACCTCCCTTCCCTCAACGGACTCTCGGGCTGCTGGAGCTTTTTTGGCAATTCACCTCTTTGGCGGCCTCCTCCTCCGACCGTTCCCGGCGGCGGCCGGTGCTCGCATCCGCTCCCTGGTCCAACGTCGAGTCCGTCTCTGGTTCTCTACGTCCGGAGAGGACGGACTCACGGGCATTGACACCCTTCTACATGATATTCGAGATGGAGGTGAGCTTGCACGTGCGTGCCTGGGAGCTTCTGTGCCTAGACGCCCCGGCGGTCGGGGCCGGGGTGGGGGGGGCTCTCGCCGTCGCCGGGCCCAGAACACTCAACGGGAGCAGCACCACCCACCGACTCGCCTCTCTGAAAGTGACCTCCGACGCCGTGCTGTCTTCCGTCGGGCCCGTGAGCTAGTGGAAGTTGGCCAGTTGCGACGGGCCCGGATGGCCCTAGACGGAGCCGACTTCGGAATGGTGGAGGACGCGGACGCGGCTTTGGCCGCTCTTCAGCGGTTGCATCCTCCTCCCGGTACTCCCCATCCAGACTGTGATCTCCCCGACCCTCTGCCCCCCCCCAGCGCGCCCACCCCTCACGTATTTAGATGACAGTGACAGCCTCAAAATATGAGAGGAGTCTATGCTCCTTGTCTTGAGAAAAGCACCTCGCTTGTCAGCCCCCCACGTTGATGGCTGGCGATGGGATCATGTCCGTCACTTGAATGTTCCGGCATGACGTAAGTGGGTTAACCGCTACTCGGCGGGAAACATTCCCGAGGCTGCGGCGGACATTTTGGCGAGTGCGACCGGGTGGGCTCTTCACAAGCAAACTGGGGTTGACCGCGACGCCACTCGCCTTCGAGGTGAGGCTCCTAAAGTCCGGCCGTTGGCTGATGGCAGCGTTTTGTCGCGGTTAGCTCATTGTCACGCTATAGCGCGGATAGCGACTGTCGCGGCCGACCACCTAGGCCATGTACAACGATCGGTTTTCACCAAAGCGGGTATCGAGCGAGCCATTCATACCACTCACATTGGCCTACAAGCTATTCTTGATTGCAGCCTTCCAAGCTTGGACCTGGAAAACGCCTTCAACACCATTTCCCGCCGGAGTTTCCTTGCGGAGCTGTACAAGAACCCTGACTTGCATCCCATTATCCCGTTGGTTGAGATGATATATTCACGGGACTCCACGGTGTATTACTTCGACCCCAACGATGCTTCGCTCCTACACGGCACGGTTCAATCTCGTACGGGTGTCCGACAAGGAGATCCTCTTGGCCCGCTTTTGTTCAACATGGCGATAAGCACCCCCCTCCGGAATATTGGAGAACGGTGCAAGGATTCAGCGGCGATCCAAGCCTTTTCTGATGATGGCAAGTATTTGATCAAAACGCCTTTCGTCCCGACTGTGATTACGGTGGCTACGGAGGAACTGAGGAAAGTCTGCTCGAAAGTTCAACCAATCAAATCTTCGTGCATGGTACCTCCGGATACGGCCCTTGAACTTGTCGAGGTGATACGGGCGATGGTCCCCGTTGTTACGGGTACTAGTAACCTTGGAGCCCTTTTGGCGATGGATTTCTCGATGGCAGACGGCCCTCCAGCGTCTCATAACGAGAACTATGTTCACTCTTGGCTGCAAGACACCGTTGAGGCTCATCAACTCCTCTTGGACAAGATTGTATGCTTTGCTATGTCGGACTTCGGAGGGACTCACGCCGCTTTCCGCTTGATGATCACGTGTGCGGTACGCCGCTATGGTTTCTTGATCCGCACCCTCCCCCCATATATCTGCCGACCGTACCTTGCTACTGCAGATAGGGCCGTTCGTGCGGCAGTTTATCGAATCTTGGGCGTTTCTTTGGACGCACAAACACTCGATCAACTGAATTGTGCTAAACGACAGCTCTCCCTCCCGGCGGAGTTTGGGGGGCTTAATGTACCGTCCCTCGAGCTCGACGCCGAGCCTGCTCACTATGCTTCATTCACTGCGACCCTCGCCAACCTGATTACTGATTACGAGTCCGAGTCGCTAGGTCCTTTGTACGGTCTCATCCGACAGGAACTACTGAATGTTGCCACTTCTACTTTACCGTGGGCGGTCCAATTGCGCAATTCGTACGACTCTATCTCCACTATGGGCGGGTTTTCGGAATCGGAGCTTGTGGTGTTGACTAACACACTGAACCAAAACCTTTCTGATTATGCCGGGCCCGATGTCGAGTTGGTGGTATCTTCGGTCAACAATGCGGTGGCACCCGCTACCCAAGTGACTAGCCTACAACTTCCGACTCCCGATGCTCTCACTCGCTTGGGAGATTCTAGGGGCCACATCCAACGGGGCATTTCGCGCATTCTTCGTGCCCGGGCCTACCTTGACCTCTTGGCGTTTTGCAGACCTTCCCCACCGGACTATATGAGGGTGATTTCGGGTACGGGTCGCGGGGCTTTGGCTCTCTTTTTCGCTTCACATGAGTCCAGTTTCAAGGTGCCATCCGATTGCTATATGATGGCAGCCCACCGGGTGCTTGGCTTGACTGCAAAGCGCGCCGCTCATGTTCGAAAATGCCCTCGGTGCAATGAGGCCCCTTCAGAATCTCGCGGGTATGGATCTTCGTCGACGGTATCGAGCATCTTTATGTCGGGTGAGCGCTCGACAGCCGCTATGCTCGTGGACCATATCCCCCGGTGCCCGTGCTCTTGGTATATCATTCAACTCCACGACCGCATTGTCCACGTGCTTGAAGAGTTCATGCTTGAAGCGGGGGCTACTAAGGGCCGGGACTTGCGGTTGGAGGTCCGCCGTATTCGGTCGGGAGCTTCACGTGATCGTCCAGGGGATGTGGTTTGGTTGGACTTCATGGCTCCGCACCGCCATCTTGTTGTTGATGTGACGGTTACAAGTGCTCGCACGAACACCAACGTTCCTCGTATAGGTGCTCGCCTTCCACTCCCTGGCAGCCTTGCATTGGGAGCTCAGCAAGGCAAACTTGATGCGGACCTCCGCACTTCCGCTTTGCTTGGCACGCCTTCGGTTCAGTCGGTCCATGACTACTACCCCTTCGCCATGGAGGATGGGGGCCGGTTGGCGCCGATGGCGGCTGAGTTGGTCGATCGCTTGGCTATTTTGGTGGTTGTTCGTCGCTTCCCTGGCATGGGGGCCGCTGACTCTCGTTCCTTGCGCTCTGACAGTTATGTCCGTATGCAACATTTTGTTCGTCGATCTACTTCTCTTCCGTTTCGGCGTTTTTTGGGGGATGTGCCACGAGAATTCATGCAACGTCTTTCTGTTGCTCTTAATGGCACTCTGGGTTCTTATCTCCGCGACGCTTTTCAGGAGGGCAGTGCTGGTACTGTGGCATGCCTTCCTGTTCCCGGGCTTAGGTTTTTTCCTCCTTTCTTCCCTTTTTTTTTTTTGCTTGGTGGCCTCCACTGACTGCTTTTTCTTGTAAGAATTTTTTGGAATTAGACATGCGGTACTACACGGCTCGCGAGCCCTGTACCCAAAATATCACTTTTATATGTATTCCAATTACGGTGCACGGCTCGCGAGCCGTGTACCGGCTTAAAAGGAACATGGCTTGGGCAAAAAGGAACACGGCTTGACGCCCAAGCCATGTTCCTTTTCGGCCGAGCCGTGTACCGGGAGAAGGTACAGTGCTCGGGAAACTAGTACATTATCCATTACATCCCGTTAGTCGCGTCGCGCGGGGCTCTTCCCCTTATAGCTTGCAATAATCGCTACGCATCAGTATCGCTACGCATATCCCACCATCCACAGCCCCGTCTAGCATCGCTAGCACAGTCCGCCCATTATGCCTCGGCGCAAACGTTACGAAGAGGGGGGCCGCGCAAGCCGGAAGCTAGCACTAGACAGAGGCGGGGAAACAAGTTACATCAAAGTGGTTGGACATCAAGGCGGAAGTTGCGGGCGTGATCTTTGAGGTACCCGCCCGCCTTGTCCACCTGCCCGACTTGTCACAACCCGACACGCGAACTTTTGTATATGACTCTATCCCACCCGCTTTAGGTTGATGGCGAGTTCTTGGACGGTGAAGGGCACCCCCCCTCTATTTTGGTCGGGAGCAAGTGGTCGACAAGTGGTCGGGAGGCAGTGACGGTAGCGGAGAGCGCATGGGATGCAATTGGCCGGGCAAGTTCCCGGTATCAATCCGGCCCGCAGGAACGCAGACTACCTTCGGGGAGCGCGGGATTAAAATAAAAAACAGATGTAGGACGGAGACGGCTCTAGTTGGAGGGAGTTCCGGCGAGTGGGCGCGTAGGCGATTTTCGTAAGCGTCTCATACAAAAATAACGGTTGTTGTGAGGGGGGTGAGCTCCAATGTACGCCACCGCAATGAAACAACATGATCACCAACCTTTAGTTGTAATTGCTATTTCGTGTCATTGTGCTTATGTTTGTGAAGCTGATCCAAGACACACACACACACACACACACACACACACACACACACACACACACACACACATACACGCGCGCGCGCGCACATGCACACTTCTCCTACTTGTGCAGCTATTGTTGTTATATATAAGTTTACGCTTCTACTTCAACATCTATTATAGCTGTTGCTATTGTTGCTGCTATTGACGCACACAAAGACACACATACACACCGCGAGAGAGAGAAAGAGAGAAAGTCACATGCATACGGGCACACATGCACACACGCGCGTACACACACACACACACACACACACACACGCACACACACACAAATACACACAGCGAGAGAAAGAGAGAGAAAAAGAGAGTTACATGCACACATACACACGCACACACCTTGAGAGAAAGAGAGAGAGCCACACACAAACACATACACACACGCACACACACACACACCCACACACACACACACACACACACACACACGCGCGCGCGCGCGTGTGCGCACAGACACACTTCCTTTACTTGTGTAGCTATCGTTTTTATTTATTATCTTATGCTTCTACTTCAACATCTATTATTGCTGCTGCTATTGTTGCTGTTGTTGATTCACACATAGACATACATACACACCCGCACGCACACACACCCATAAATACACACAAAGAGAGAGATATAGAGAGAGGGGCACACATACCCCCCCCCCCCCCCACACACACACACACACACAAACACACACGTAATCGGGCTCTTGCAACAACGGTTGCCTAATGATATGGTAATACGTAGGCGCGATCGTGCACGGGCAAACGACTATTTCGAATGCACCGTTCGCGCAGAAAGAATGGTTACATGTAAGTTGTCAAGCACAGCTAGACGGCAGTCTATTTCGGGTCCGACGGGTTACGCGGTTGTACGCCGGGAAGACGCATCATGTATCCACTTATATATCCATGTGGGTCGGACCGTGTGACTGTACTATGTGTGCGAGAGAGTGCGTGCGCGCATGTGCTGTGACCTTGTGCGTGCGTGTGTGTGTGAGAGCGTGTGTGGCCGGGTGCGTATGTATGCGCGCGCGAGCGCGCGTGTGTGTGTGTGTGTGTGTGTGTGTGTGTGTGTGTGTGTGTGGCCGTGTGTGTGTGGCCGTGTGTGTGTGGCCGTGTGTGTGTGGCCGTGCTTGTATGTTTACATGCACATGTACACTGAGGTTGCGCTCCCGGCCCATCACCACATTTGGCGCGGGCGGAACGGCATTCACGAGTGCCGCCAAGCCGAAAAGCAAGGCCACGGCCCATAAAAGCGTGATGCGCCTCGGATCTAGCATCGTGGAACGGGCGCGGGTGCGGGTGGGTGTTGGTGAGAGAGTGTGTGCATGCGCGATAACTGCGCAGAAAAGGCCGTACGATAATAAGCCCGATACAAAGCCCGTATGTACTGCGGTCCGAGCCGTGTAACCCCAATATATTTTACCAATATAAGAATAATTGGGATACAAGAAAGCGCGCGGAACACGGCTCGTGGGTTTTTTGTCCCGCGAGCCATGTACATGTACCGCCCGAGCCGTGTTCCTACGAGCCGTGTCCTTTTTCCTAATTGGAATATCGGCTGCAGTGACATTTTATTTTTAATTTTTTTGCGCCCCCGGGATATGGGACTGCCAGGAAACCCGCACCGGCACCCTCTACCGGCGGCGTTTTGCGAGCATGACTGAGAATAACAAGGAGTGGAGGCCACCAAGCAAAAAGAAGAAAAGATGATTTAAGCTGTATTGGGGCTCACTTATGCCAAAGATGTGGATCACTCACAGAATTTGGTAATGGTGGCTCTTGGGCCACCCTACACGTAATGTGATAGGGAATCGGGTGGGTGGGTTTGCGTGAGCGATAGCTCTCGCAAAAGGCAAAAGGTAGACACACAATCGCTGCTAGTGCGTCATATAGTGTGCGGACATTTTACTGTCCGTGCGCGCGTGGGCGCTTGGACTGTTAGGGGAGTTGTAACGTCGGAGGTAACGCATGTTACTGCGTAATTCTAGCCCTGTAATTCAAACCTCTATATTACCAATATGACCATTTTAGCTGTGTTGGGGCTCACTTATGTCATCTGTCGCCGACTGGCGTGTGACGTTGGGTGGGGCGCCGCCAGGGGTCATCCAACCAAATAGTTGCTAAGCTCCCGGGTACGGAAGTACTGTTGGGTCGATGTAGTTGAGGACTACGTCCGATTCTCGCGCCCAACCGCCGAAGAACTTGATCTTCTGCATCGGGGTACCGATATTGTACGCTGCACTAACGGCACCCTTTCGTAAGGAGTGCGAAGTTCACGCGAAACCGTCCGGGGGTTGTTCGTGGACAACACAAAGTACCCGTTGTAGCCATGCCGTCTAGGTGTCCGCCGTCCAATTTGTCGTAGGTTCGTGTAGGCTAATGGCCCACCGCCTGTCCGGAACCTTCCCGGCGGAGAACTTGGTACGGGCAGCGTGGAAGTACTTTAGCAGTTCCGCTATGTCAAGGTGGGCTGAGTCCGGTAGTTCACATAGGAGTTTTCGGTGGAAGTACCCCGTTGTCCTTTTCTCGTTCCGTGGCAGAGGAGGATTCCACCGGTTGGAGTACACAACATGTCTCTAGACCGGCACTCAACTCTAGCTCCCTCGCGTAAAAAAATTGTGGATAGGAGCACCGTTGCTAGACTAGCCCTAAATAATAGAATGAGGTCCGTCTGAGCGTGAGTCCAAGTTTTTGTCAGCTGCATGCGGAGGATCTTGGCCATGCGTAGCGATGACACCAGAATCTGGGCTGGCAGGTACATGATTGTTGGCATGAGTTGCCGTGTGTTGAACACGGTCAGGGTAGCACTGATTACGCCCCGGCGGAGGTACAACCAGGCCGGGAGGGAATCCGGAAGACAGTGACGGGCCAGTGAGGCTTGCCGACTCTACCGCGTCCGTGCCGCCGCCCGGGACGGAACATGTGCGCGCGGGCCGGCAAGACCGTCTCGTGGCACGCCGACTCGGTAAGGGCATGGTGCCACGCTTTGCCTTGCTAACGGGGGGCGACCATTGTGGCTGCTGCGCCGCTCTGCTGTAGATTTTGGGCGAGGTCGAGTAGCAGGGGCCATGGCGGGTTGCACCAGTTTAATTCTTCTTGCCAAGACGAATCGGCGAGGTGAAGGGAGTCCAATGCCTCGCACGACGGGTCGAGCTTGTTTGAGTTGTACCGGAGCAGTAGCGTGTTGAGAGCCGACGCAAACCGGTCGATCGTGTGCGGGCCGAATTGCGTGTCCATTTTGAGGAACACGGAGGGGCCTAGCTGCCAGTCGTCGCTGTCGAGGTGGCGGTTGAACTTGTTTGCCCACGTGTTCGCCGTAGAACGGATGTACCGGGGTCTGATGTGAATGTTGTTGGTGTCCAACAATTACCAGAGTCGGCGTAATTCGGTCATCATTTCTGGGGAGCGGGAAGTAAGGTCGACCATGACGTGGCAGACTGCCTGGTTGTCTTTGTGGAGGAGGATGTTGCGGCCAACGAGATGTGGCAAGAAGGTGAGGACGGCCAGACGGACGGCCTTCAATTCATTCCAGGTAATGTGATGTTGTTCGTCCTATGGGACCAAAAGCCGCTTTCTTCGAGTCTGCCGTTCAGTACTCCCCCCCAACCATACCCCGAAGTGTCGCAATGTATGTACGCTGACTCGACTGCGCGGTGTATGTTCTTGCCATTTGCGTGGCTGGGTACCTGTGTCCACCACTGTAGATCGCGACGGAGCTGAGGGGTGAGGCAGACTCGGCCTCCCTGTTAGCACTAGCATCCCGTTGCATAGTACTTATGTACAAGGTAGCTATTTGTCATTCTAGTACTTAGTGTTATGCTATTAGCGGTACTCTATTCCCTATTAGTGGCGGTCGGCCGGCCTTGCCGGTGCCTTCGCCGGCCGCCATCTCTCTCCACACACTTCTCTAGTCACCACAGCCGGCCCCCCTTGTGGGGCCGGCACGACCTCCGTGTAACTATCCGTTCCCAACTCTAACAGGTTATGGGCCCTCCACCAAGTTACACTAGAGAAGAGCGTGTGTAAAGCGCTCGGCGCCACGCTAGTCCTATCTACTCCCACGTAAAAAAGAGTAGAGCGTGTGTAAAGCGCTCGGCGCCACGCTAGTAATTCATCGTCCCACCGACCCCACGCTTCGCCTTCGAGCTGGTTGTCCGCGACTGTCCTACCATCTCCCACGTAAAAAGGAGAAGGGCGTGTGTAAAGCGCCCGGCGCCACGTTCGCCCCACCCAACTTTCAGTCTCACCTAGCCTTTCAGTACTTTAATTAGTACTGTTATTGTTTTTTCCCGAGGCAATGCCGCAACGCTCACCTTACTTAGCGAGGAGCTTAACTTTCCCACGGCGAGAAAGAGGGAGTCAACACGAGCGCCCGTCTATGTTTTTTGCGTGCCTACACGCTCCTAACGGCCTTGTTGGCTGTGCTTCTTCCTCGCCGGTCGCTCTCATGCGTCGGCTAATTCTCCCGTGGACAGTTTTTCCCGCTACATGTCAGAATAGTACATTACACAGTACATTCGGAACTGCTTCATATCGGCAACTCGCCGGTAGCGGCACGTTCTTGTGAGCGCATGTCGCTACACCTACCCGGCCGGAGACACACGCTAAAAGCACTACACCTTCTACCAAGATGACATCTTCCTCATCGCAAGCTAGGACGACGTCAAGACCTCGGCTACCTTGAGGGGGGGTGTTAGCACTAGCATCCCGTTGCATAGTACTTATGTACAAGGTAGCTATTTGTCATTCTAGTACTTAGTGTTATGCTATTAGCGGTACTCTATTCCCTATTAGTGGCGGTCGGCCGGCCTTGCCGGTGCCTTCGCCGGCCGCCATCTCTCTCCACACACTTCTCTAGTCACCACAGCCGGCCCCCCTTGTGGGGCCGGCACGACCTCCGTGTAACTATCCGTTCCCAACTCTAACACTCCCCACTTGTCGCCAAGTACGGAGTGCAGTTCGCGCAGGAAGAATCTTACCGCCGGGATAGCGAGGAAAAGGTACTGCGCTTGACCAACGAATGATTGGAGTTCCTTGGCTCGTGTAGCACGTTGTAGCAAGTGCCGGGCTTGTTTTGCGAGCTTCTAAAGCTTTTCTGTTGGGGCGAAGAAGTAACCCGTTGCTGTGTCGATGTCGATGCCCAAGTGGTGGCCGTATTGCGTCGGCTCCCAAAAACCTTTGGAGAGGTGGCGGAGAAGGCCGAGACTGGTGAGGAGCCGGTCGACGCGCTGACGGAGCGCTAGCGCGAGAGCCCGGGTGGCGGCGAAGAGGAGGAAGTCGTCCACGTAAGGTAAGATTCTCGCTCCGCGCCACCGCGTGTGTCATAGGAAGCGCTTGCTCGGTCTATCGCTGTCGGGCTGCGTAGGCCCCCCTGGGTGTGTCGTAAACCCACCGGGGTCGGATTGTCGGAGGTGCCGTACGAATGTGTCCGTAAACGCGTAGAAGTGGTAAGGGCTGAGCGACCAACCCATCGGTAGGCCATCTAGTCGGTACAAGTGGCCGCGCACGTTGAATGATAGGAAGTCGCGCTGTTTTGGCGCAATGCCCAGCGCGTAGAACCCGTCCTTTAGGTCGAACGAGAACATGTAGTCGCCCTTCCGTGTGAGATGGCGAACGCCTAGCAAAGACTCCATCCGTAGTCGCTTTCTGACGCAAAAGTTGTTCAGGTGTCGGAGGTCGACGATAAATCGCCATTGATTGTTTCCGGGCTTGGCGACTGAGAACAATCTGGATACGTATTCGCTGCAGGTGGTGCGTTCCCATGCTCCCGTCTCCACGAAGCGCGCGAGTTCGGCGTCGACGAAGGTGAGTTGCTCGGGGGTAGCGTCTAGTAGGGATACGCCTTGGTTGAACGGGGGTGGGGGTCGGTTGTTTAGGAAGGGAATAGTAACGCCCTCCCGGATCCACCTCAAGACTTGACATCTCGCGCCGATATCTTTCCATGCTTGTCAGTTTCGCCGCACGCGATGACGCATGTAGTTTGAATCTGGTGTGCATGAATCGGCGCGGCGGGTCACCCCGTCATTCCTCCTTGTCGGCCTCGGTCTTCTTGTGTGCCTTGTCGGTAGAGGGGAGGGGGCGGCCTCCCGTGCGGTCCTTAGGCTTGGCCTTGTGTTTGTCCGGCTTGTCCGGCTTGTCGTTCGGCTTGTTCGGTCTGTATGGTCGAGGCTTGTCGGCCTTGAGCTGTGCTGTTGCTTGCGCTTTAGCAGTTGCTGTAATGCTGACTTCGAGTCGCTTGTCCTCCATGGCTGACATGAGTCCGTCGACGACTCTGCCTCCACGGTCGGATGCGACGGTGTCGAGGCACCGTGTGTAGACGAGCCGCTCCGCGACGCGTTTTTCGCCGGTGAGGATCTTCTTGGCATTGAAGCGCTTGATGTAGGTGAGTCGCGCTTCCCCCGTTGATGCCACTGCTTGATGTGTACGTAGCGCCGCGTCGACGAGTGAGTAGGCGTAGGCTGTTTCGTCGGGGGTAGAGGTGACCACGCGAATCATTTCCATAGCATTTTCAAGTGCCGAGTTAGCGGCGGCCGTAAATACACCATAGCATAGCATGTGTCGATACTCGTCGCGGGAGGATATTCTCGCGTTGTCCGTAAAAAATTGTCGGCCTCGTCGTGTCGAGGGTTCCACAAGCACGGGAGTGTTGTGCCGGAGGGAGGTAGGCAGTCCGCGAACGTACGGGACGCGAAATCTGACCACTCTCTAGGGTCGATGTACTCTAGAGGGGTGTTTGTACTATCAACTGGTAGAGCGTCGAGCTCGCGTCGTCCACCCGCAGCCCTGTCGAAATCGGCTGTGGGGATAGTTGAAGGAGTGTGTTTTGTTGGCGCGGCTGCGACGGATAGAGTTTCGACATGAGCTGCTAACTGCTGTATAATATTTGTCAGCAATTGCAGCTGGTCTGGCTGCTGTTCCGGCGCGTCACAAGGCGCAACGGGGTAGAGGTCGGTAGGCAATAATACCAGGTGGTCTGCCATATGAACTCATGGAGTGTGTTTTCGTGCGGCGTGCAGGAGACTCAAGTGATCAACACTTTGCGTGGCTAGCAAGAGCCACGATGCCGTTTGCGTGAGCGATAGATCTCGCAAAAGGCAGAAGGTGGACACACAATCCGCCGTTACGCATCCATAAAAAAGATTCAGATAGGAGAATGGAAGTACTGCACGGACAATAACCTCTCCCAAACAGCTCACCTCATACATGCCAAATACACACCCCTCGCAAACGCTCTCCGCAACCAATGGCCTGGCACAGTGGTGGACATCCTTCCCATCGTCATGAGCCGCTCAGGCACACCGCACTCCACCATCACGAGCATCACCTCCCTACTCACCGCCCGCACAAACCCTCCTGACAAAATCATCTCCAAAGCACGCCTCGACACGTCTCGCATCCTTGCACAGCTCCACACGCATGCTGTCCAATGGCTGCACCATCTCCTACTCATATACCGCATCAAGTCCCGCACGACCTCCCGCCGCGCCTCCGCACATTGCCCCCTCGCACGACCCTAAATGCACGCAGCCCTCGCCTCGACTTGCACAACTCCCCGGGGGGGAGTAAAACCCCCGAACACCCCTGGAGAGGTTGGAAATTGAAATTGAAATTGAAATTGTTTACAACATGTACCGTATGCGCCGGTTTTTCACCAAAAGCCGGATGCGTCGGCTGCTGTCTCTGGGCCCTCCCAACTATGCCATACAGGGAACTTACAAGTCAGGGCTAGACCGTTAACCACCTAATCCAACCTCTCCAAGGGTGTTCGGGGGTTTTACTCCCCCCCGGGGAGGGTGCAATTAGAGGCGAAGGTTGTGTGCATTCAGGGTCGTGCGAGGGGGCAATGTGCGGATGCGCGGCGGGAGGTCGTGCGGGACTTGATGCGGTATATGCGTAGGAGGTGATGCAGCCATTGGACAGTATGCGTATGGAGTTGTGCAAGAATGCGAGATGTGTCGAGATGTGCTTTGGAGACGAGTTTATCTGGAGGGTCGGTGCGGGCGGTGAGAAGGGAGGTGAGACTCGTGATGGTGGAGGAGTGCGGTGTACCTGTGCGGCTCATGACTATGGGGAGGATGTCGACCACTGTGCCTGGCCAGTGGTTTCTGATGGCGTTCGCAAGGGGTGTGTATTTGTCACGTATGAGGTCGGCTGTGTGGGAGAGGTTGTTGTCTGTGCAATACTTCCATTCCCCTATCTGAATCTTTTTTATGGACGCGTAGCGACGGCGACCGTTGGAGTGACCAACGAATCGGGGTTCGAGGATGCGGATGAAGTCAGGTTTGTGTGCAGGGGGACGAAGCAGGGGGGGGAGAATCTCAGGGGGGAGGACGGCGGGGCATGAGGTGAGGGAGTCAGGCGAGAGACCTTCGTCAGCAGCAACAAGTCGGGTGGGCATGTGGGTGGGGTGAGGTGGGTGGCAGTCAAGTGGAGTGAGGGCAGGGGTGGGGGAAGCAAACGATTTTATGGGTTTGTTACCGAAGTCTGCGGTGATGGTTTCCCAACGTCCTCCGTTGTGGCGTTCCAGTAGGGAGAGTAGGAGTTGCAGAGCGCTGTTGTGTCGGTCCTGTCTTAGACCAGACATAGAGGGGCAGTTACCGGCCATGTGGCCGTTGCTGGTGAATTGACCACATAGGGGGCAGCGCAGGGTGGGGTTGTGAGTAAGTAGGCGGGTGTTGTGGACGCCCCACATGAATTCTTGTTTGTGTGTGAACTGGATATTTGTGAGGGTTGAGTGTTTTTTGTGGTAAGAAAAATCGGCGCCGTCCTTCGCGGCGCGGGCGAGGAGGGCTCCGTATTTGGTTGTTTGCGAGAGAGGAGTGTGTGTGTGTTTTGTGCTGTAGGTGTGTGCGTCGGATTTGAGGTTGGTGTATCTGTAGGGTATGGGGTCCCCTAGGGTTTGTGGGAGGAGGGTGTATGGCCATGTCCAGTGGCCTATTGTGACTTCAGAACCTGTGGTGTATAAAGTGTCGGGTGGGTGACCATCCGCGACTTGGTTTGCGAGTGTGTCTGCGAGGTCGTTGCCTAGGGAATGGTTGTGGGCTTTGATTTTGCCGAGGTGTGTACGGATGCCTGCTTCGCAGCGGGTTTTAAGGGTGTGTGTGATAGATGAGAGGGTGTCGCGATGAATGTTGTGGCGGTAAGCGGAAGGGCAGTTTAAGTAGCCTTGTATGAGGCGGAGGGAGCACGCACTGTCTGTGAGGAGGTGGG
>JAPMLY010001845.1:67500-77107 GCA_026401115.1 Tetraselmis chui | reverse complement strand
ACCTACCTTCCCCCGCAGCGAGGGCTGCCTTGACCACTGGCTCTCCCCACCCCCTTCACCTCTCTCCCTCCCACCGACCTCTTGCTCAATATTCCCCTCCCCCTCCCACTTCACTGACCACTCGGCAATCCACCTCGTCATCCCCGCCCCTTTCTCCCTCATGGCACATCCCCCCCTCCCCATACCTACCCCCACACACACCACACGACGCGCAAACTCAACTTTCGAGTTCCCCTTACACCCGACCACATAAAAGCGTACCAATCCAGCACCCCAGACCTCATCAACCACACGGCCGCCCTCCACGCAGAAATTCTCAACACCTCACACACCTCGGCCTCCCCCGACACCCTCGACACCCTTGCCTCACAATTCACCACACTCCTCTCCCAACACATGGACCACGCAGCCACAGTTTGGCCCCTCCTCCCCGCCAAAAAACCCCGCCCACCCCAAGCGTCCCATGACCTTACTTGGCTTACAAAGAAAACCCGCACTCACATACTCAAACTCCGCAAATGCAGCAAGAACAACGGCCCCCTCCCCTTCGCCCAAACCCTCTTAAACACAACTAACTATCTCTCCCCCGTCGCCATCAAACAACAATGCCAAGCACGCATACGCCAACTCCTTCACGTCACCACCACAGATAAGCTAAAGAAGATAAAAACTCGAGCCAATACGGCCTACGACACCTGCCCCAAACTCTCCCACCGCCGATTGAAAATTAAAAGCGGCCTCCTATCCCCCGCCGGCGCCACCTCCACCCTCCACCGCATTACTAGACCCGATAAAACTACCGCATCCTCTCCCTCCGACGTCATTGACGCGGTACACTCTCACTTCGCCACCGAACTCGGCCGCGCCACCCCGCACGAACTGCCCGCCCCCCCGTGGGAACTCCCCGACAACCCCGACAACTTTACCATCGAACCCCGCGGTGACCCCTCTCTCACCCTCGCCGACATTATTACCCGCGACACTTTCGATAAAACCCTCAACTCCCTAGGCACCGGCAAAGCCCACGGCTCCGACGGTATCCCCAATGAAATAATCAAATTCCCACCACCGGCGACCCGCTCCGCCCTCTTCTCTCTCCTCTCCCTCCTCGCCCACAAGTCCTACACCCCTCCTGATTGGTGCCACAGCACAACTTGCCTCCTACATAAAAAAGGCGACCCCTCCCTCCTCGACAACTACCGCCCTATCGCCCTCATGAATAACCTCCTTAAACTATGGACAACACTAATCAAAGACGCAGGCTCGAAATACGCCGAAACCCACGGCATTCTCAGCGACCAACAGGACGGATTCCGACAACACCGCAGCATCCACGACGCCCTCTCCTCCCTCATTATGACGATGGAGGACGCGAAACTCCACAACAAAGACATCTACGTCATGTACGCGGATTTCAAAGGCGCCTTCAACGCCGCGGACCACCGCATCATGTTCAAACACATGAGTCAACTCGGTATGCCCCCCACCTTTGTCGACACATGCGAACACCTCTACGGGGTCTCAACCACAGATTATATTACACCACATGGCCCCACCCCTTCTATCGACATTAATCGCGGAACCCTCCAAGGGGACACCCTCTCCCCCTTCCTCTTCACCCTCTTCCTTGAACCCTTCCTTCGCTGGCTCACGGTGGGAAGCCGGGGCTACCGCCCTGGCCCCCCCGCCACTAACGTCGACCCCACAGAACCCACAGCCACATACCCAGGACACGGCTTCGCGGACGACCTCAGCCTCGCCACGGGCTCGACCCCCAACATGACCATCCAGCTCAGGAAACTCTCCCTCTTCAACGCCTACACGGGCATGACCGTCAACATCCGCAAATGCTGCATCACCAGCGCCCTCTGGCGCACAAGCAACGCCCTTCACCCTCGCCAACACTACCCTCCTCGCATCCCGCATGCACACTCAGTTCATCACCCTCAACTCCACCCCGGCCCCCATTCCCTCCATTGGCCCCACGGACACATACCGCGTCCTAGGGGTAGAACTGAACACCTCCCTCCCCTTCACCAAACACTGGCACGAACTAAAACGTACCACTGCATCCCTCATCACCACCCTTTCCACCTCCTTACTAACACAATCCCGTAGAATCAGGGTCATCCGTGGACTCCTCATCGGAAAACATCTCACCCTCCAGCTCGGCCTCTTCACCGACTCCCATCTCGACACTCTAGAAGGACAAATCTGCCGCGCACTGCGCTCCGCCGTCTCCTCGGTACGTAACCTTCCCCGCACCGCCCTCCACCGCCCTGCCTCCGACCTAGGATACGGCCTCCCCTCCCTCAAAGCCCACGCCGCACAACTCACAGTTTGCCACCTACATAAAATCATGAACACCTCAGGCTATAGAGGCCACATGGCCCGCGCACACATCCGCACCTTATCCACCACGTATTCCCACTGGCCCTCGGAATCCATCATGTCAACCTGTTACACCCCACCCACACTCAAGTGCTTAGTTAGAGCTCAACGCGATGCGGGCACCCTATTCCACAACATCCCTCCACTCTCCCTCACCAACCCTATCGC
Organism: Tetraselmis chui; assembly: GCA_026401115.1. NCBI lineage: Eukaryota > Viridiplantae > Chlorophyta > Chlorodendrophyceae > Chlorodendrales > Chlorodendraceae > Tetraselmis > Tetraselmis chui. Next base: position 74,548 of record JAPMLY010001845.1, on the reverse strand, counting down.
CTCCACAATCCGCGCCCACTTCACCACTCAAGACAACACCCTCCTCGCCTTACTCCGAGACAAAGCCACACACATCACAGACCCTCATACATATAAACAAGCCTACTGCGATTTCTCTCCCCGCAGTACACACGCCTCCCTCCTCCCCCGCCTGACCCCCCTCAGGAAAAATAACATCGCCACGTGGCCACAAGTCCTCCTCAGAGCCACCTCATCATCCTTCATCCTCAAATCATGCAAATCCATCACCACACTCACGGGGTCCACCACCCCACTCTCAGTCCCCATCCGCCTCCTCGCCGCAATCCTCACCGAACCCCTCGATACTATCCACAACCACCTCCCCGTCACACGCCTCACTTCCAAACAAGCATCCCCCCCACCACTATACACCCCTCATGGATTCCCCTCCTCTCCCCACACCTCCCTCGCTCACCCCCCACCCTCTCATCCGGCATCTACACCTCCCACACCACTCACCCTACCCCCACTGCACCCACCACACACTTAGACACAGAATACCTCACCCCCTCAGACCACCACTACCCCCCCTGCGACGTAACGCGCATCATTTCCAAACATAAGGACACATAATACGGCCAAACGCAGTACATGGTTGAATGGGCCCCGGAACACCTCACGGAATGGGACATTCAGTTACAACTCGACGACGGCTTCCGCCTCATCTCCTCCACTCCCACATCGGTATGCCTCCCCACCCCCTCCCCCACCGCCTGCTCCATCTGTCATGACCCACTGCACACAAAACCCACCTCCACCTGCTGCACATGCTCGCACTTTGCCATACATTCCCAATGCCGCCCAGCTCAGGGACCCGCCACATGGCAGTGCGAGTGGTGTGCTCGCGGCCAATAACACGACCTCACCCGCCTCCACGAGGTCCAGTGGGCCCCGTGCCTACAACTACACGACACCATCAGTGAGACCCCCTCCGGCCCCACCGCCCTCACCGCATTTAACTCCGGCTATGTCCCCTCAACCACACCCATTCTGCCAGAACCCGGACCCCCTCCCTGGTCACACCCCCTAATCACATTCAACCACGACCCCATCAACCCCGACCTCGACATGCTCCCCACCGGTAAATTCGTCATCCACGCACACCCATCACTCCACGACACAACCATACTATGCACTCCCGACGGCCGCGCGGTCACCACCCTCAACGGCCCCCGCGTCCGCCACCTCTACCAACTCTTCCGCCCCGACCTATCGCAGCATACGTTCGAAGAGGAGGTCTACCACCTCCTCACTCGCCTAGGCTCTCGCTCAGAAATCCACTCACCCACACCCGCCACCACCACCCGTAATAGATGGGCCACTAGAGAAGACCTACTCACAGCTCTCCGCCACACATTCCGCATCCAGACAGAACTCTACTCCGACCCCCTCAATAAGTCCCTCCACTCTAACACTTACCATTCCCTCTACCCCGAAGACATAGTCTTCTCATCAGCGGCAGCAATGCCCCACACACATGGCAAGGTACCAACATCGCCAACCCCGAATACGACCACGAATGCATGCGCCGCGCCATGGAACACGCAATCACTAGCGCACACCTCACAGCCCCTCACACACCCAGCGCAACCATCCTCATCCTCCCCCGATGGGAACACACACCCTACCGCCACTCCAAATACATACACTCCCCATACACCCACCACCTTTACACCCTCCCCAGCGACGCAAACACCTTCTTACCCCCCGACCAACACACTGGCAACCCCACCCCCACCCCATTCGGCACGAGATGGATGGTCGACATATACCTCGTCGCCAACCCACTCACACTCTCCACCCTCCCGCCACCCACAGCCATGACGGCACTTCACAACACCCTCGAATCTATCTACGACACCCACCTCCCCAACCCCACCATCACCCCCCCTCCTCCCCACCTCTTCGACACATACTCACCCCACTCAGCAGGCATATACCACCTCCCCCCAAACCCAACTCACCCCATCACATACCCCCTCCTTGAACGCATGCATCTAACATACCTCCCCACCAGAGGTACTCTTGCTTGGAAGTGGCAGGACTTCGTCTACACAAACGGCTCGACAAAAGGACGCTCGTCCCCCCTCGGAGCAGCAGCTACCCACCCCGCCTCGGACACCAAAATCAAAATCATGGTGACCTCTACCCCTCCCTCGCATACAATAAATCGCGCTGAATTAACAGGCATAGGCATAGGCCTCCAACTTGGCCCTACCCACCTCCTTACAGACAGTGCGTGCTCCCTCCGCCTCATACAAGGATACTTAAACTGCCCTTCAGCTTACAGACACAACATCCACCGCGACACCCTTCTATCCATCACACACACCCTTAAAACCCGCTGCGACGCTGGCATCCGTACACACCTCGGCAAAATCAAAGCACACAACCACTCCTTAGGTAACGACCTCGCAGACACCCGCGCCAACCAAGTAGCGGACGGTCACCCACCCGACACTACATACACCACAGGTTCAGACGTCACGATAGGCCACTAGACCTGGCCATACACCCTCATTCCACAAACCCTAGGGGACCCGTTACCCTACAGATACACCAACCTCAAAGCTGACGCACACACCTACAGCACCAAACACACACACACGCCCCTCTCGCAATCTACAAAACACGGTGCCCTCCTCGCCCGCGCCGCGGAGGACGGCGCCGATTTCTCTTTCCACAAAAAACACTCAACCCTCACAAATATCCAATCTACACACAAGCAAGAATTCATGTGGGGGGTTCACAACACTCGCCTTCTTACTCATAACCCCACCCTGCGTTGCCCCCTCTGTGGCCAATTCACTAGCAACGGCCACATGGCCGGTAACTGCCCCACCATGTCTGGCCTAAGACAGGACCGACACAACAGCGCGCTACTACTCCTTCTCTCCCTACTAGAACGCCACAACGGAGGACGCTGGGAAACCATCACTGCAGACTTTGGTAACAAACCCATAAAATCATTTGCTTCCCCCACTCCTGCCCACACCCCACTTGACTGCCACCCACCTCACCCCACCCACATGCCCACCCGCCTTGTTGCTGCTGACGAAGGTCTCTCGCCCGATTCCCTAACCTCGTGTCCCGCCGTCCTCCCACCTGAGATTCTCCCCCCCGCGCTACGACCCCCGCACACAAACCCGACTTCATCCGCATCCTCGAACCTCGCTTCGTCGGTCACTCAAATGGTCGCCGACGTTACGCATCCATCAAAAAGATTCAAATAGGGGAATGGATGTACTGCACAGATAACAACCTCTCCCACACAGCTATCCTCATACGTGCCAAATACACACCCCTTGCAAACGCCATCCGCAGCCACTGGCCAGGCACAGTGGTTGACATCCTTCCCATCGTCATGAGCCGCACATGTACACCGCACTCCTCCACCATCACGAGTCTCACCTCCCTACTCACCGCCCGCACCGACCCTCCTGATAAACTCGTCTCCAAAGCACGCCTCGACACGTCTCGCATCCTTGCACAGCTCCACACGCATACGGTCCAATGGCTGCATCACCTCCTACTCATATACCGCATCAAATCCCGCACGACCTCCCGCCGCGCCTCCGCACATTGCCCCTTCGCACGCCCCTGAATGCACACCACCACCACCCCGCATCAGACCCTCCCCGGGGGGGAGTAAAACCCCCGAACACCCTTGGAGAGGTTGGACATAGGAGGTTCACGGTCTAGCCATGACTTTTAAGTTCCCTGTATGGCATAGTTGGGAGGGCCCAGAGACAGCAGCCGGCGCATACGGCTTTTTGGTGAAAAACCGGCGCATACGGTACATGTTGTAAACAATTTCAATTTCAATTTCAATTATGTGTGGCGTGGTTGGTTTCTGTGAGGATGAGGACGTCAGGGTGGCGGGTGGTGGTGAGCTGTTCTACGTCCATGATGGATGTGTGGAGGCCTCAAGTGTTGAGGTTGATGAGGTGTAGTGGTTGTGCGAGATGGTGTGGGAGGGTGGGTGAGGGGGGAGGGACGGGGGGATTGGGAGGGTCTTTGGGGGGACGGGCTTCGCGGTTGTGGGGGAGGATCGGTTGGAGGGGTGGAGAGGAGGGAGGGTGGGGGAGGGTCGGGGTAGGTGGTGGGGGGGAGGGGGGGTGCTGGAGTAGGGGTAGGGGGGAGGGGTGGGGGGGGGGGTTGAGGGCGGTAAGCAGTTGGGAGCGTCCCACCGGGAGGGGAGTGGATCGAAAGGTGTGGTGCCACAGTAGTGAGTGTAGGGAGTAGACAGTAGTGCAAGGGTCGAAGGGAGGAGGGTTATAGGTTTGGTCGGGGGGTGCTGTAGTTATGAAGTAGGTATGAAGTAGGGCGTGGGTTCCGCACGACCACGCGTGGGATGTGTCATTTTGGCGAAGGGGGTTAAGTATGCGTAGGTCACCGACATGCGGGGGAGGGGAAGAATTCAAAGAGGTGAGAAGGGCGAGGGAGCGAGTGAGGAGGTTAGGAGGGGGGGTGGTGGAGGGAGTCCACCCAGGTTGCTGAGGAGTGGGTGAGGTGGAGCTGACCGAAGCGAGAGTGTTGCAAGGTGAGGGCAATTAGGGAGTGGTTGGGTGTGCCAGGGTGAGGGGGTGAGCCTCTATTAGAGAGGTTAGTCCATTGGCTAGGGTAGAGCTTATGTTGGTGGAAGTTATCAACTTCGTTATTGGTGATTACGGTGTATGAGGCAGAGGCTTTGGAGTGGAGTTTTGATAGGGAGGTAGCAATGCAGTATAAGTTTGAGAGGTCTTGGTAGTGTTCCCATTGGAAAGAGAGCACCGCGGAGGAGTCTAGGTTTCCAATGGGGGTGGGTAGGCCATCTTCTAGATTTAAATCAAAGAGGTAGTTGTGTAATTTGATGCCACATGTGGTTAAGGTAAAGTGGGCCGGGAGTGAGGGCCGAAGCGAATGCGGAGTAGTTACTATATGTTGTCGGATGTCAGGTAGGGAGGGGGGGTGGGGGGGGGGTTTGTGGGGTCTAACCTCTGGGCCGTGAGGCCCGTCTTGTGGGGAGCTAATGATGATAAGCGGCCTTGACGGCCGAGGCTTGTGGAGGGCGAGGGTGTGAGGCTCCGGAGGGTCCGTTCGTCGAGGTCTTGCGCATGTCGGCGAGTAGAAGCTCCTTGGAACGGGTGGTCGTTCGGAGCTTAAGAGGGGGTGGTAAGTGTAGGGATGGCGGAGAGAGTATGAGAGGGTAGGGGAGGGGGGATAGAAAAATTGTAAGCAAGGTGTGGTAAGTATTAGAAGGAGGGCGATAGTGGGGAGGTGCAGTGACAGAGGGGGCCGACGTCATCCAATTATCCTGTTATTAGGGCTCACGTGCCCCGCCCCGGCATGATGCCCGCAAGGCACAGGTAAAGTACAGCGACAGTAGCGGTATCGGGTCAAATCATGATCAGCAGCAGCAATAATATATAGAGGAGGCTGCCCTTCGCACATCATACTTAATTGAGCGGCGGCCCGTCGTCAGCGGCGTCCCAAACTCGGGCCCCAACCTTCGACACTACGGGTTCCAAGTGCTAGCCATGTCATTTTCCCAAAGCATCTGTGCGGCCTTGCAGCCATGCTACGCGACTCCCACGACGCGCCTGGGCGGCCCGCTGCGGTCGTGGGTCGCTCCGTCGGGCTTTCTTCGCGGTTCGCCAATAATGCGCCTTTCGCGTCGTCCGCCGTCGTTATCACCGCACCGCCGCGCCGCCCTCCGCCCCGCGCGCGCGGAGATGATGCCGGAAATATCTCCCATGGAGGCACTCCTAGCGATCCGCCCTATTGTCCCTGGACAGAATATTCAGGGATGCGCCCTTGATGTCGCCGGCGAAAAGGTGCGCGCGTGCCCTTCCGACTTCCGTCGCGCTCGGTTTTGCCATTGCGTATTTCGTAACCAAACTATTGAGTACAGACCGGAAAAGCTGAAGAGAGTGGCGCAAATGATTTACAACATTAAACGATATTGAAACTTCGACCGAGTCTTTTTGCTTTTTGAGCCCCCAAATTATTCAGGTGTCACAGGCGCTGTTGGTTTGTGTGTTTCGAAGTTTCTGACGGGCGGCGAAGAAACTATTATATGTAGTACACCATCATTTGGGTTTCTGTATCTAGTCAGTCCAAACACCCCAGCAAATGCATGAGCGGATGTGCCGGAATCCAGTGACTTGTGAAGGTGTGAAAAGAGGGGAGGGGGGGGGGGGGGGTTCAGAGGTCATCCAGACATACCCTTAATGTCATTTCTGTGATGCACCTGGCCGTTCAAATACGCACAAACATGCACACACAAACACAAACACTCTCACACACACTCAATCTCTCTATCTTTCTCTCTCTCTCTCCTCTCTCTCTCTCTCTCTCTCTCACACACACACACGCATACACACACATACATACTCTATCTCGCTTTCTGTAACATACACATCAATACCGAGCACACACAAGCACACACACACACACACACATACTTTATCTCGCTTTCTGTAACATACACATAAATAACGAGCATACATACACACACACACACTCACAGGCACTCACTGACGTTGTGCCCTCCCCGTCTACGACGCAGATCTATCTTGAAACAGGTGAAATTGGACGGCAGGCGAACGGAGCTGTTATGGCACGAGCGGGAGACACGGTTGGACGCAGCCCATTCCATGTTTCCTTGTAAACAAGTGGGAGCTGGAATGTAGAAATACGATTCATAGTCATTTATGAGTCCCTCAAGAGCGCTATATGACATGAGGTGCCAGGGGAAGGGGGAGGGGGGGGGGGGGGGGTACTTGGGAGAGCTTAGTGGGCGATTGGTCTGAGTTGGAGGTGTGCCGCAGGTGATCTACACCACCGCCTGCGCGGACTGGAGCCAGCGGGGTGACGGCTCCTTCCTACCGCTGCAGGTGCAATACATGGAGCGCTTCAGCGCAGCAGGCATGACAGCGTGAGCCTCCCCCTGCTTCTATCTCCTTTATATTCATCTCGTGAATCAACGTAGGTAGATCGCGGTATAGATGACGCCGCATTTCCCTTCCGAATCATTATTTCTGTA
>JAPMLY010001845.1:0-62500 GCA_026401115.1 Tetraselmis chui | reverse complement strand
TGTGTGTGTGTGTGTTTGTGTGTGTGTGTTTGTACGTGCGTGTTTGTGCGTGCGTTCATACGCGTGCTAGCGTGCGTAGGTATATGTGTGTATGTGTGTGCGTGCGTGTTTTTGCCTGTGTATGTTTGTTTGTGTGTGTGTGAGAGAGTGAGTGAGTGTATATGCGAGTATATCTAATCTCGGTCTTTGCCATGCGTGTTTCATGCACTCTTTATTTTACACTTTATTGGGTTGTCTGAGAATTGTCTGAGTGACTGTCTTTTTTTTTTTACTGCTCACAATTACCACGAATACATATTATATTTCGCCCGGTTTGTCTTTCCCTGTCGCTGCTTTTACGCCCCATTCTTTTGTCTTTTTCTTCGTCAGCTCCTATCAGATTATTTTTTGCCGTGCGTAAACTGCTTCACTGTAATGCCAGTAACTTCATTTGCGTCCAGGCAATCTGGATCATTATTTCTGTAACTATTATTTTAGCGCTGCTTTGGTAGCGAAATACATTTCGTGCTATTAGAAAAGCTGATTGTGTTATTAAGCTCAAGTCTCACGCCGCGACATGGCATTTCAACACCGATTCGCTCTCTCCTTCTCAACGGCTTGTCGAATCATTTCCTTCCTACACAGGCCGTTGCTTATGTTTTGTCGGAATTTGACCTTTCCTTGGCCGCTGAGGCATTCGATTGCGCAGGGCGGCGCGAGGTCGGGCACGGTCAGCTCGCGGAACGCGCGCTCACACCCGCGGTGCCTCCTCTTGACGTCTTCGACTACACTATCCGCGTGGAGTCCACCGTCACCGAGTCCAACGGCTCCTCCTCCATGGCCTCTGTCTGCGGCGGCTGCCTCGCGATGCTCGACGCGGGCGTGCCCATGCGCGACATGGTCGCCGGCGTCGCAATGGGCCTCATCCTCGAGCCGGACGGCAAGTTTGTGGTGCTAACGGATATTCTGGGCAGCGAGGACGCGCTGGGCGATATGGACTTCAAGGTCGCGGGCTCGCCCACCGGCGTGACCGCCTTTCAGATGGACATCAAGGTGCGACCCCCCTACCGCGCACCAACTTGACGAGTGCATGTTTTCCTTTTGCGCCTTTCAATTTCCAAGAGTGTCCTTGTTGCGCACCTTACTTTTCTGGCCGACCCAACAAGCGTAGAATCCGTATGTCTTCGGAGCTGCGGCTTTTTATTTACTATACCTTATTCGATCTGATTCGCAGTTGACCTGCATTGCTTCCGTTGACGATAGACCTTCCCTTAGCCTTGTTACCTGCGATTGATAATTTTTGTTGGCATCATTGTCGGCATTGTTGTTAGTTTACACGTCCTGCAAATTAATGTTCAACGTGAATTGTCGACATTGTGTTTAAGGTGGTATTATCGGCGTTGGTTGTTGTTTTGTTATGATTGCTGTTGGTGTTGGTTGCCACTGATGGCGCTGTCGATATCATGTTTACTGGGGACCGTCACCATCGTGGCTGGTGTTTTTACCGTCGTTTTGTGCGCTTGTGTTTTATATGATTTGGTGCATGTGTTTACGTGCATATGTTCGTGCGTGTGTGTGTGTGTGTGTGTGTGTGTGTGTGTGTGTGTGTGTGTGTGTGTGTGTGTGTGTGTGTGTGTGTATGTGTGTGTGTGTGTGTTTTTGTGTGTGTGTGATTGTGTGTGTGTGTGTGTCCGCGTGCATGTGTGTGTGTGTGTTGTCATTTTTTCTATCGCGAACGAAATCTTATCGATGCTTTGTGTTCCATTGCATGTGAAATTGGCATAACTGAGAATTTTATTGTTTTATCAATCGCTAAAAATGATGCCTGAACGGCCTTATGCTTTCCTATCGTGAGCCTCGAATCCAAAAGCAAAGCCGAGGATTTGGTGGCTCTATCCGCCAACTCATTTCCTCACCGCTCACCTCGATCCCTTGGTTTGTTTATTTTCAAAGCGCCGCCAACCTTCGCCTATCCTCGTACGTGCCGCGGCTCGACGCCCCATTCAACCCCATATTCTATCAAACACGTCATTATCATGAAGTGACAGGAGCGCGGTGGGTCTCCCAAAAAACCCCACATCCAACACGATTTATTTGTTGTCGATCAATGCATACTCGAAAGCGATCATTCGATACGAACTACGGTTATTGAATATTCTTCACGGCATTAATTTAATTGTCGTGCCCTTCGATGTTTATGTATAACGCCAACACGCGCTGTTGTGCCCTTGACTGACTGCAGGTGGAGGGCATCACGCTGGACATAATGGAGAAGGCGCTGGAGCAGGCCAAGCGCGGTCGTATGGTGGTGTTGGGCGAGATGGCAAAGTGCAGTCCGCCGCCCGCAAAGCAGTTGGCGGACAATGCGCCACGTAACATCAAAATTCAGGTGCGAATGAGAAACTGGCTGCACACACTTGCAGTGTTCATGCACGACAGGGTACGCACCGTGCGCATGATTGGCGTGTAATACACCGTATGCGTCGCGCTCTCTGCGCCCATCGAATTTCCGTGCGGCTGCATTTCGCTCGTTTTTGTAACTGTGGAGTGCGTCCAGTGTCTGCACATACGTATCAATACTTCAATAAGTTTATTTTGAAAATTGTATGTAAAATTTATTTTCTGTATATTTCGCGGTAATTGAGGCAGTTGTTGATGCAGCATTTCCATTTATTACATAATATACACGAGTAGCCTGTACCCGTAGTTGTGCCTAAGTATTATTACCTTTTCTGCTAATTTCTTTTGTAATAATGCACACATCTTGCCTCTCTATAAATATTCTTGTAATCATTGAAGTAATGCTCCTGTACCCATCGTAACGATGCGCAGTAGTTAAAGACGTATCTCAATCCCTATCCTTATTCCCATACATGTATTTGTTTCTTTCCAAACCATAAATATCGCATTTATAGTACCGAATCCAATCGAGCTGATGATAGGGCATGCACCGACCGACTCACAGACAAATAAACAAACACACGCACACACACACACACACACACACACACACACACACACACACACACACAAATGAAAACTTACAAACAGACTCAAACTTACAAACACACACACACACACACACACACACACACACACACACACACACACACACACACACACACACACACACACACACACACACACACACACGCACACACACAAACAGGGTTTTTAGCAAATGGATTTGGTAGGATTCAGCAATACAACAGTCCGTTGTTATGACAGCATGCCTGTCTGCTGATTTAACCTCTTTTTCTGTGTATGGTAATATACTTCTTAAGCAAATCTCTTCCTGTATGCAACCCACCCATCTGGTAGGACTCATGGTAAATATCATCCATGTCCCTTTGCTGCGGAGTCGTACAACTTCATTAGATAGAAAAACCATAGAGGTAGACCTACGGCTAGCTCTAAACCAGACAATTCGAGATACTTCGCCAACGCATTTTTCGAAATCGTGGTGTGACAGTGTGATACCGAATCCAATCTAGCTGTCATGCGGGACAGAAAGACGGGCAATGTTTGCAAATTCATTTAGTACGAGTACCCATAGGATGTGTTCTTATAATGCGCAGCTCGAGCAGGCGTTCCGTCCCTAAACCCCAGGCTCAACATTTGCGACCTACCATCCCGAGTCTGACGTTTGTACTGCATGGCGTAGTAATTTAGAGTTCACGGGCGCCGATAGCAGTAGTGCCCCCCTCCGCTGCAGGTAAGACATATTGTGTCTTCATCCTTGACTGTCTATTGGAGAGTAGACGTTGTGTTTTGCGATACTCTTAGATTTTTTGCGTAGTAGTACCAATAATTAATTATACGTGTACCTATTTATGATTCGACCTTTTTCAAGTGTTACTGCCGACAAAACTGCCGACATCGTCGTCCGTCGACTAGCCATCGGGACGGTACCATCATAGCAGGCTTCAGGAAGCAGCGCCTACTGTGGTGCCAATTTGCAATTTGTATCTTATCGCTTCACTCGGTCGATCGTCTTGGTCGACTCTTGGAGTTTAGGCTCCAGACAACGTGAACAGTTATTTGCTGGTGATAATTATTGTTGTTGTTGTTGTTCTTATTGTTGTTGTTGTTTTCAACATGGTTACAGTGGAGTATGGTTGGGAGGCTGTCGTGAACTACTGTATCAGTCGCTAACGCTTAGTCGCTCGCTTTGCCCCCCGCGCATTCGGCCACTCGGGTCTCTGCAGATCAAGCCGGAGAAGGTCGGCGCGCTGATCGGTCCCAAAGGCGCCGTAATCAATAACATCCAGGAAGTCAGCAAGGCGGTGGTGAGCGTGGACAACGCGGGTGTGGTGGGCATCTCCGCTAGCAGCGACGCTGCGATGGTGCTGGCGACGGAGCTGGTGCGCGCGGCGGTCATGGAGGTGGAGGAGGGCGTGGTGTACCGTGGCTGTCGGGTGGTGAAGTGCCTCGCGTTCGGCGCCTTTGTCGAAGTCTTGCCGGGCAAGGATGGGCTGGTTCACATCAGCGAGCTGTCGGAGGAGCGCACGGCCAATGTGACGGACGTCGTGAACGAAGGCGACGTGATCGACGTGAAGTGCATCGGCATCGAGAGCAACGGGAAGGTCCGCCTCTCGCTCAAGGCCGTCAAGGCCGAGCTGAAGGGGCCCCCTGCCGCCCCTACCACCGGCGCTGTGTAAAGCAGCTTCTCGACGTCCATCACTACTCCTGTCGCCTTGCCGACTCGGCTTTCTATGTCACATCATGTCACTGTCATCTTCTGAAACTATGAGTTACTGCTGCAGCTGGAGTACTTGTACATGCACTCTTGTTAATATCCATCGTGAAGGGTGGCATTCTGTACTGCCAATAGAGATTCGGAGTCATTATCGACCTCCGTCCCGTCGACTTATTACGTTCGCTTGTTTCGTTCGCCTCTTTTGACTCTCGGACGGTCTAAAGACTGCGGTGTCGATAGTGCGGATGCGTATGAGTGCTGTCAATCAATTATTTCTGCGAAACATTAATATTATAAAATGTAAGACTTCTTTACAGATATGGCACATGGAAATGCCCGCTGTCGATCGATGTCTCGTGGATTTTTTATAATGTAGCGCTCTTTCGCTGTGGGGTCGCTGCCCGCCGCCTCTATTCGATGTAATCAGCGCTTTGCGCGGTATCGCGGGCTGAATACGCAGTAGTAATTCGAGAAGAGCTCTGAAGCAGAAATCTGTGTTACAGCTCAGACGACGGTTTAATGACTTCGGAGTCGATAATGTTGATGCTTAATTGCGTAGAAATGCTGCCGAAACATGCAATCGATCCGCTTGTTTCGTTCGCCTCCTCCGACTTTTTGAAGGTCTAAGGACTGCGAGGTCGACAGTGTGGATGTGTAGCAAGAAGTGCCGCCGAGACAATTGTTTCTACGTATGATCAATAATAAGGGCTTGAGTGGTAAAATGGCACAGGGAAATCTGCGCTAGCTGTCGATGTCTCGTGCATATTTCAAAATGTAGCCATGTTTCGTTATGGGGTCTTTGCCTCCATTCAAGCTTGTCAGAGGTGTACCGGCTTCGCGAGCCAAAGACGCAGAATTTTGAGGCAGGGTGTTTGTGGTTAAATAAATGGTTTTCATATTTCCAATCGATACCTGGTACTTTATCGATAAAATGCCCAAACGGGGAGTCTAAGAAGTAACCATAGCAATGCGACGAGTCAAGATTTAAGTTTTTTTTCAAATACGTAACTCGCCTCATGGACTGTGACCATATCATACTAGATTGGCTAGCACCGGACGTTTGAAAAGTGATTATACATACGCGAAGAGCAGGAGAGACAGAACCGCAATGGTTTAGTCGGCTTCCGTCGCGCTGCCGCCGCTCCTCGACGCACGGCTCCTCGGCGGTGCATCATACTACATGATATATAATAGAGTACTTAAAGAAAATATTGCGGGCAGCGGATCAAAAAGTACGAGAGGGACGTTGCGGTGAGATGCTTGGGTTGATGATGTACGTGCTGATACGCGCTTCTTCCCTAATAATACGGCCTTAAGCTCTACTATAGCGCCGCTTTCGACGGGGTGCTAACGGCGCTGATGGATTGGTGCGCCAGTGATTGGAGCTAGCGCCAGTAAGTGTGCGCCTCCCGTGCGTTTTAGTCTCGTGCAACTTCAGCGACGGCGGACCCAATAGCCCCTTACTTAACGCGAATAAACTATTGTAGCTGACTCGCGAAATCTACAATTTATTGTGCTGTCATTGTCTTTGGACACGACATCTAATGGGCCACTTTAGTCAGATAAATTATCATAAATAGCACACTATCAAAACCATTGCTCCTTAGTAAGTGTGTTATGTAGTCAAGACCAACAATGTGCCACGGTTAGAGTGGAGCATGCAAGGGGAAAAGAGCCGCAACCAATTGAGGTTAAATCTTGGCGCGCTAACATACGACGCAACACTCATGAAATCTTTCACATCTTGGCGAATTCGTTTCCACCAGAATCTGTGGAGCGCTTTGGCAAGAGTACCTACAATTCCTTTGTTACATGTTGACTGTCATGCAATTCAGAGATCAATCTCAGTCGGAGCTCAGAGTTCCGCGGGACATAAAGGCGATCGGGGGCACCAAAAATACCCATATCTAGATTCAATCAAATTGTGTTTTGTCCACTCACCCTCGTCATGATAAATAATGTTTTTGGAGTTCCCCTCGCGAATGAGATCAACGCATTCATAGCTTAACCGCAACGCATTAACAGTGAGTAATTTTAATTGTGCGTCTTCAAATAGCGATTTGAACTACCGCCGTAAATTATCTTCCGACGGAACCTCGCTATCCCAAATGAGGGAACTATGGCATGAGGTACGGACTGCGGAGTCCGGTCTCCGACTTAACGGATTAGCTTCGTTCAGGTTCTCCTTGCCGTACGCAAATGTCATCGTGCCCACAAACGGATGCAAGTCCCGGAGGTATCGAGCTTGCCGCAGTGTGTCGTGGTTTGAAGTTACAAGGGACTTAGATAGAGCACCCTTCAACGTAACAACTCCCATCCTTAGCCGCTTCGCATACAAGCAAAGTCTCCAAATCATAGGCAGAGTAATTATTGCCACGATGAACTATTATCAACTTACGCGCCGTGTAAGAGACTGAAGGAAGATCTCCTCATTGGTCTTGCGACAAGGATGCCGCAATCCCCATTGACGAAGCAAATGTAGCCACGGTGAACGTCGCGTCCAAGCTGCCGTCCGGAAGGATTAGGCATGACGCAGAAATGAGCCATAACATGAGAGTTGAGATTTTCGAAGGCTTCCAAACAGGCATGTGTTACCGTGACCTTACGTGGCTTGGAATTCCGTGATAAGTCCTTCAATGGAGCCGTAAGGTCGCTAATATGACGAATGAACTTGGAAGAGAACTTGGCGTACCCTCCATGTAATGTATTGTTGAATGACATTATTCGTCACATTGTTATGGGTGTGCTCCGACCCCCAAGTAGGCACATCATCAGCAACGTTGACGGCAGGTTGGGAGTGCCCTTCCATAGCGATGCTTCTTTGCAGTAAGACGCCAAGTCAAACGCCTCTACCCCAACCCATATTTTCCCGTACCCCATGTCGCACTTGCATTTCTCAGAAATACATCCCTGAAATACATCCTTCGGGAGAGTATCTACACTCTTCCCATAAAGTCCATTACTAGCGGCACGCATTTAATTACCCGCCACGCACACCCACGATGGCCATGCAATTCGATTGGGGGGTAGAGTAATGACTTTCGAACAACACACCACGGCGCGCTGTTCACTGACGTGAGCACCTCTATCGGCACGCTCCGATTATTGTGGGCACACACGTTGGATTTGCGGCCGAAATTTTGCATGCCGAAATTTATGGATGTGCATGTTATGCAACACGCCTCTATGCGTGGCTCGGTGCACGTAGTGTCGCGATAAGCCGGGAGACTACTCGACATTGGGCTTTCAGCATGTTTGCACAATTGCACGAGTACTCGCCGAGTGTGTTGCGCCCGGCCGCCTACAGAGCGGCAATACCGGGAATGGCATATCGTGTGCACTAGGTTTTCTTGCCAAGTGCCCGAAAATACAGCCAAGGAGCACGGGCTAGGGACCTATTGGGCTTGAGGGACGATTGACTTGGAGTGTAAGCACCCTAGCGCGCGGATCGCTGGCCTTTCAAGCTTTTGCATCGCCGGGCGTGAAATATGGCGGGGAGCTTTCAAAGTACCCTAGCACGGGCTTTGTTTGGCATGCGGCAAATGGCACGGCACCATGCCAACATGGGGCATGAAATGGGTGACGCCGTGAATAGACGAAATATAGAGCGCTGATTGTTGAGCGTATTGGCGGAGCGGGTGTGCGGGTACCACCTGTCCAAGGGTTGCTAGCCCCGCGCGAATGTGGCAGATTTTGAAACCCTAAAAACTCTAGTTGGCTGTACGAGGAGCTGGATGGCATCAGACGGCGGATTTGACGCGAAACCCGGCCGGGAGGCGTACACTTATATTTACTTGGGGGAAGGGCTTCTATTTGCAACTTGGTTTGCTCGAATCGGACACCGTACGGCAACGTTAGGCATTTTTAAGCCTCCCAAGCTGTGGGTTTCCGGCCCATATCCCACCCACGTCAAGCATCTTAACGGCACATGCCATCACACCCACGTGCTCCCATGTTTGCGGACAGCATGCTGGGATCATAAAAACCGCGTGTTTTTTCGCCGATTTCGGGAGTTTTCACGAGCCAAAGTGCGGAAAATCCGAATTCTGGGGCGCCCGAATCAGGGTATGCCCCGAAATCGGGGTTGACCAGCAAACCCTAATACGTCAGTTCGTAGCCGTGACGGGCCCCATTTGTGCCATGCTTCCCCCTTACCTTCACCGTCAACACAAGTTTCGGTCCGCCTTTTCAACGAGCTAAAGTACAGTTAAACCCTAGAAACCTTACATGGTAAACACCCGCCCTACGCGAAAGGCCCTATTTCACTAGTAACGGACTTTATGGGAAGAGTGTAAGTGTACTTGGCCGCGAATTCGAAATTGAAATTGAAATTGAAATTAAACACTCCAATACCAGTAAGAACCGGCTGTAGTCTATGGCCCCCCCCTTTTGCTATGCCATACATGACTTAGAAGCGTGAGGTAGACCGTGAACCACTAATCCCAACCTCTCCAATGGCAATAACGATATCGTCTAAAACATACCCGTACCATTATCCAGGTACTTACTATTTTCTGACCTATACTAATTTTTTTTCCTGGATACAATATGAAATAAAAAATGTCGCTATTCTCCACGATACGCGGCCTGCTCCAGCCGCGGCGGGGTTGCCGATGAGCAAGGCTGGTTAGCATGAGCTGGTCGAGTCGAACCTGCCAGACCTCGGCTCCTGTGCGACTCCGGTCGTGCCGGAGGTAGGGGGAAAGGAAGGTGGAAAACCCCCCTTGCGCAAGTCGTCGTCGGACTCGTCTCGATCCGTGCTCGACCCCGTCCGAGATATCGGAGATAGTGGTCGCTCTGCTCGGCGCGACCCTCCACCTAGTCTAGCCTTCTCCCCCCCGCGGGGGCTGGGAGGAGAAAAAATCCAGGCTGGAGACGGTGTTCGGCTGGCTCTCCTGCCTCCGAGCCAGATGTCTCATGTCCCCTGTCCGTATGCCGTCTGTTTCCACCACCCATCTGATCGCGCTATGCTGGCCGCACTTGTCTCCCCCGGTGATTTACGTTGTTAAGGGGCCGCTTATACGAACAGTGTGCTGTTGCGATAACCCGGGGCACACTGCCTGAGGCAGCCTGTCGATAACCGGGCACCGACTAGGGGAGGGGGAACGGATAATGCCCAGGGATCGGCTATCCTCAAAAGATGGTGGGTACGGGAATATTTAACCGAAAACCCCCCGTACCAGGTTTTTCCGGCGGCGGATGATCCTCCCGACCTCCGCCGCCGGACCGTGCCGCTCCTCCGGCTGCGACTCGCCTCCGTCCTGCGTATCTTCGGGCCTCTCCCCCACGGGAGACCAGAAGGTTTCGCAGGGTTGGCGGCTGCTAGCGAGCGCCGTGCCCTAGCGCTGCTTCCCAGCTGTCCGCCGCCAGCTCCAACACCCTCGTCCCACCGCTGATCCGTCCGTACCCCTCTTCGCCAAAAAATATTTCGCAAACGCCGCCCCCGCCCCATCGTCGGGAGAGTATCTGCGAGTATTTAGTCGCGGAAAAAACATATCGGACTGGCCGAGCGGGAGATCCCTGTGCCGGTGTACGGAAATTGTGTTTTTCCAAAACCCTCCGTATAGGGCTTCCCGACAGCTGCTGATCCCGCGGACCGCGAATTCGAATATCGGACGGCGTGAGCAAGAGTTCTTAGCGTCGGTGAATACAATTTTTTTTTTGGGATGCCCTCCTTGCATAGCTTTCGCGACATTTGTTGATCACGCGGACCGCAGCTCTCGGACTCAAGCCTCCGCATCAAGCATCGATGTATTAAGGGCATCATAATGCAACTAACACATCAGCCGCGTCAATGCGTCCATGAATTAGTGCCCCATTGAATCAGTGCATCCGTAAATGAGTGCCTTATTTAATCGACTCTTCCACAAATTGGTACCGTATTTAGTCAATGCGTTCATCAATTAGTGTCCTATTCAATCGATGCATCCATGAATTAGTACCCTAAATGGTCAATGCATCCGTAAATTAGCGATGCATCTAATCTATGTACAATGAATAATAAATGAATTACCTATGCAATTCCGGTACATCGTTCGCATCGATGCGCCCCATTTCAATTTTTTTAAATAAGATTAATCTAGAAGTCAATAGCAATGTAGTCTTGCTGAACTATGTACAAGGCTATTATTCGGTAGCAATAATCCGGGTCATCATTTCATTAAGTTGTATGTGTGTGGAAACTGATGATGACGCATCCATGAACTACCGCACTTACTAATCGATGCTTCCATGAAGTTGTGTCTTATATATTAAATGCGTTAACAAATTAGCTACCCATTTCATCGATGCATCCACAAATTAGTTTCCCGCGAAATCGATGCGTCCACGAACTAGGAGAATAAGAAAACGGATGACGCATCAAAAGTTTTGTGCATTGCGGTTGGTCTTTGATCTTTAATTCTTTAGGCTGATGCAAGATGGTTTCGAGTTACCATTTCGCATCACTAGGTGGCGGAGGCGAGTGCCGACGGGCCTGCGAGCACACCCCATCCGGGGCCGCCGCTGTTGCGCCCCCGCCGGCGGGCGACGATATGTTTGTAGCTCACTTTCACTTCGTGGTAGTTGTATTGCAGTATATGATACCACTGTGGAAAACGTCGTCGATGACAATCGGTTCCAAACATTTTCACGATGATATTTATTTGCACATCTATGTCCTTATGATGCACAAGTGCGCATAGGATTTTGTTTCAAAAATGATAGAGACGGTTCTCCGTTCACAACGATCTACCTTGACTTCATATGCTGCCGCCGCCCTTTGTAGGGTGTACGGCGTGAATACCATTGCTTTGCTCAACGCGCTCGACTTCTTGGATCATCGCGGTAGGCGGAGGCGGGTCGTTCCGAACAAGGAAACTTAGTGGGAGACCAACATAGTTCACTCAAACGTATAGAAGTAGCCCAACCGTTGATGAGACAACGCGCACTATTTGTGTAGGGCCGGTTCCACGCCGTCTCCCGCCCTCACCAACCCTAGCTTATTGTTCCCGCGCCTCGCCATCTCATCATACTTCTCCACCCTTGCCCATCACCATCACCCAATAAGAGACAACAAATTGCAATATATTGTTGTCCCTCACCTCGATGCATGACCAATGGTGTCGGCTTGATCTATCATCGATGCCAAGATTAGAAAGTATCAACCTCATAAACATAGGCAATTCGAGATGTCAACACCATTATCAACGACGAGTCAAGATATCAACATCGGCCATATTTACATGCTCTCTGGCCACACTTTGAATTCGCTTTTGAGAATTTAGTTGCAAGCATCGCAATTATGCTTTTCAGAAACATGTACTTCGACGTGTGAAATGAAGTGCCAATGTCGGCCAACATGTCTAAATGAAAATGATGAAGATGCAAGGTGTAGCGTTATTACAATGCGAAAGAACTTTGTCCTCCAAAAATAGCCGCCTCGAAAGTGATGGACAAAACTGCAAACGCATGTAAGCTCTCGGAGAAAGGAGCTTAAACTAGTAATAGTGGACGATGCGTAGAGAACCGCAAAGTGGCGGAAGCCATGCCATAGTCATTTGTGCCTCCGCCTCACGGGTGTCTTACACGAGTCCGCGTGCGTTGAACATGGTGGACAATGCCTTGGGCTACCATACTTTCGCAATCCCAGGTAAGGCGCTAAAGCGCACTAAAACAAATGCTAGATGTACATTTCATTCGAATTTGTTAGAATGATGAATTTTTTATTTTCAATATTTTGCTAGCTAATTTGCGTGCCCACATTTTTTCTGTATTTGATCGTTCATGCATCGGGAGGTTACAAATTAATTGAACACTGCAGGTGCTCGTTCAAAAAAGTAGTCTTATTACTTATTACTAAATAATTCATTTATGTGCGCCACCAATTCACTATTAAGAGATGCCGAACAGCAATAAAGCTTGTGTTTAGGTGCCGACATTGATTACAAGTTATTTAATCTTTCAATGCCAACCAATTGCCTATACAAGATCAAAATGAAAGTGAACCACAATGTTTGAGGTGCAGATCGGACGAGTTCATGTGATAGATGTCACTACACCACTTTTCCACCTCAAATCACAGGGGGGGAGGGGGGGGGGGGGGGGGCGTGACTGTGAATAATGCTGGGGGGGGCGTGCATGTGCAGTTGTGCAGTGATGTTAATTGACACGGGATATTGATGAGGTTCTCCCGATACTCGGCAACAGACAAGCCGCAAGAAAGGACATTCACTGCCGTATTACAATGGACGAGAGTAACAAGTATGTATCAAATGGAACGCAGCAAGGGCTTGCGCCTAATTCAAGGTCATGTCGCTATTGGCGGCACTTTGCAGTGCCAGACCCACAAAGGACGCGTCTATTGATTCGTCATGCCTGCGACCACAAAGACAGCGAGCACAAACGGTATTAGACACACGTGCCCATGTAAGCAGATTGACAAATAAAAAATTCACGTATGGTTTATATGCAGATTTGGGACTTCTGTAATCAAGTCAGGGGTTGTCTGCAGAGGACAGAAAGTGTTGACATGTGCTTACCGGACTTAATCAGTCGCCTGCTCCTCGGCCCCCTGCGCCCGCTTTTGGCACGAGGGCCGGTAGGGGAGGCAGGGCGTGAGGCTGCCGCGCTGCTTGTCGGTCTTGACTTTGCGATATCGTACGGGTTCAGAAAAGACGACGTTGGAGCTGGGGGGCGTCCTGCCGCCAACGTAGTCGACGAGTAGTTAGGGTAACTCGCACTGGCAGGTCTAATCGTCTCCGATGTAGGTAGGGGTCGACGCTGTGGTTGGCTTGCCGTGGGTGGCCGGTCGATGAAACATTTGTTCACGCTAACGTCTCGAAAGTCAGACACCACATAGTTTCCGTCCTTTCGGTCGCCCTCGTGACTTCCAGGAATGGGCGGCGAGGTCAAGTCGTCTTCACTCTCGCCGTCGCTGTTCACAACGAGGGTAGAACGGGCGTCAACAGGCACAGGAATGGGGAGACTGTCCGCAAATACGCCGTCACTGCCTGCGTTCTCCACCGCACTGCCGACTAAAAAAAAGTATTGCGGCGGCTGTTCCATGGGCCGCTTGAAGCTCAGCTTCTTCTTCAGCGCCGCGAGGACACCCTTGCCGCCGCTGGTGGGGCTGTGCGACTTGTGCTGGTGCCTGCCTGACAAGAAGATGGTGCTCGACCGTAACGCCTCCATGACTGACTTCGAATCCGTACTTCGGAGAGGGTGGCGAGGGCACAGAAGGATGTCCGGCAAGTGAGAATGACTTATGTCTGACTGTGAGCTCCGTTCTTTGAGACTCTTGAGAGAGAGCGAGCTCGCGAAAGTGAGTGTGTCCCCGCTATCGCCACCGTACAGGTATTTATGGAGTATGCGCCAGAAGAGCAGCAGCAGTACCGGGTTTCGCGCTGGACGGTACTGGTACGGGTACTAGTAGCGATGGCAGCATGTCTTGATGGACGTCGCATCTACTGAGTAATGTACACAGATGTATGTGGACCGTAGTCGTATTTGGTACACTACAGGTTTCGTACGCCTGTGTCACCGTGAAAATACTTCACCCGTACAGGTCCCGTACTCGAGACGAGCCGAGCAGGAAAACAGTAGCCAAGCTGCCCGTACCTGTACATAGTTTCCCTTTGTGTACACTCCTCACATAGTCGCTATGTGAGGGCGGCGCGCCACCGTACCTGTACCGGTACGACCTTTTGATCACGCGTTCGCATGCTGTGGCAAGGTAGCAAAGCAGGCATGCTTTGTTTTTTAACGCAGCATGCGGCCTGTATGTACCAGTACCGCGTATCCGGTAGTCAACCTAGCCAACATCGGGAATGTTAATATTGTTTACAAGAAGAACTAGATGAGCACGTACGAGATAGACTGTTCACCCATAACAAAAAGAATGTCGCATCACGGCTGATGAAATCCTAATATTTTTACAAGAAAAGCAATGAAAGCCACAAAGCAAGGAGGAGCAAGGAGGAAATAACCACCCCACATACCTAAGCCTGAGGGGCAGGAAGTCATGCCACAGCATCAGCACTACCCTCTTGCAAAGCGTCGCGAAGATAGGAACCCAAAATACCGTGAAGGGCATCACAAAGACGTTGCATGACTTCACGCCGCACATCCCCCAAAAAACGTCGAAAGGGGACATAATAAGTAGTTCGACGTACAACTTGGTGATATGGTAGACCACAGTGGTAGCGCGAACGTACGATATGTAGCCCGAACGGGACTTGCGGGTGCTGCTGTCGTTTGCCCAGTCAGCGTCGGGAAAGCCTGTGAGTTGGAGACTGTGGTCCGTGCCCCCCCTAACGTCGAGGGCATGTCGATGGTGCCATGGAGGTATCGAAGGACCTTCTTCAGAGCATGCAAGTGGGCGTCCGTGGGGGAAGCTTGGGCTGAGCCGAGGATGCTCAACGCCGTGGAGACATCGGGGCGTATGCAGACGGCCGCGTACATGAGACTGCCCTAGAGGCTTGGGTAAACATCCTTGGCCACGCCGGTGAGATAGGGCGAGGACATGTGCGCGAGGCCGGCGAGGAAGCCAGGGTCCATGGGAAGGGACGACGGTTTAGCGTCGGTTATGCCGTATTTGGCGAGGATGTCGCGCAGGTACTTGGATTGGTCCAAGGAGACGGTGCGTGCCAAGCGGTCGCGGGTGATGTGCATGCCGAGTAATTGGGAGAGGTCGCCGAGGTCCTTGATCTTGAACCGTTCTCCGAGCTTGGCATTGAGCGATGCAAGCCATGCGGGATCATTGCGGGCTGCATGGATGTCATCGACGTACAACGCGATCATGGCGAAGACGTGACCGGTGCGGAAGATGTAGATGCACGGGTCGGAAACGCACTATTGCCACCCATGGTCGACGAGCCATGCACGGAGGAGCCTGTCGAACTCGCGGGGGGACCGCTTCATGCCGTATAGGCAGCGCTTGAGGTGACACACTTTGGATGTGCCATCGCTGAAGCCGAGGGGCTGGCGGATGTACACGTCTTCCTTAATGGGTGCGTAGAGAAACGTAGAGAAACGCAGTCTCGATGTCAGGTTTGGAGAGCTCAAGGTCGCGGGCGGCTGCGATGGCCAGGAAGAGACGCAGGCTGGCCATGCGGATGATAGGGGAGAACGTCTCTGTGTAATCTAGTCCAGCATGTTGGCTGCATCCTTTGGCGACGAACCGCGCTTTGAAGCGGGAGACGCCACCGGCGGTGTCGGACTTGACTTTGTAGATCCACATGTTGTTAACTACCATGCGACCCGGGGGAAGGTCAACGAGTTCCCATGTGCCGTTGTTCATGAGGGAGGAGTACTCACGCTGCATAGCGGCTTGCCACTAGGGGGCCTGAGCGCTCTCCAAGGCAGCCCGGTACGATTTCGGTTCCACACACTCCCGGGCGGACAGGGGGGCGACGGCAGTAGGTGATGTGCCGGGAGGTGTGTGAGGGGGACTAGTGATAAGGTCGGGAACGTGAGGGTGCTCGAAGATGTCCTCTTTGGCTTTGCCCTGGTCAGGGTGACAACACGCTGTCACGAGGGTCGGGGGGTAGTCGGACACGTGGGCAACCATTTCGCCGTAGCGTAGGGGATGAGAACGGAGCCGAGCTTGGCGAGGGGCAGCACGGGGGGTAGGGGGCCTGGCAATGTGATGTCGATGGGGTGGGATTGGGGCGAGGCGGAAGGTGCGTCATCCGAAGGGTTGGTGATGCCCGAGTCGACGGACAGCTGTGCGCCGAAACCCGGGGTGTCTTCCTAAAAGACAACATGGACGGAAGTTGTGATGCGGCGTGTTTCCGGGTTGTACACACGGTACCCGGGTGCGTCAGTGGGGTAGCCGACCATGACGCGTCGAAACGCCTTCTCACCGAGTTTTCGACGCAGTTTGTCGGGCACCTTGGCGAAGACGGTGCACCCGAGACGCGGAACCTTAATGCGTCAGGCACAGACGCCGTAAGGAGGGTGAGGGGGGTGCCACCATTGAGTCCGACTGAGCGACTGTACGTGCGGTTGCGGAGGTACACAACATTGCTGACAGCGCATGATCACATGGAGTTGGGAACGGCCATACTGTGGAGCATCGCTGACGCATTGTCCCGGATAGTGCGCCAAGGACGTTCGGCTTAGCCGATCATGTGGTGGGTGTATGCGGCGGAGAACTCGACCCCGACGCCGAGATGTGCGCACATCTTGCGGGTTGTTGCAACTTCAATGACAAAGTCCGAGTCAACTTTTATGATTGGTGCGAACGCGCCCGAATGAGAGTGATGTCGTGCATGCAGGTGCTTGATATCTAGGAGGACGGTTTCCAACTCCGAACACGCATCGTCTTTGGACTTGAGGAACCGCACCCACATGTAATGGGTGTGGTGGTCAATGACGAGCAAGCATTAGCGGAGACCATATGGGGAGGGGACGTTGACTGGTCCCCATAGGTCAGAGGACATGTTGAGGAGGGGACGGGAAGGTTACGCGCAGGGAGCGGTGTTGCGCGGTGCAACTGTGGCTTCGTGTAACAAGCATGAATCGCAAGAAACAATTTTTACAGAGCTGGCTAACGCAGGGCTAGTCGGGACACCGTGCGTGTGCTGGGCTTGCATGCTTTGCATGTTCAGGTGTCCAAACCGACGGTGCCATAGTACATGGTCACACTGGGCAGCAAGGGCAACACTAGGGGAGGGGTCATTCACTGGCGTTGCAAAGGGGATTGGGGGGGGGCTCTGGCTCGTGGGGGAGGAGGTAGAGCCCGTTTCCGGACGGTTCTAGCACACCCATTCCAAGCCAGTTCCGGACGGGAACCACAAGCAGACCATTGTCAGTGTCAGAGTCAGAGGGAAAGATGAAGTCATAGCCGCTGTGGGTTTGCATCCAGCTGACACTAAGTAATCGGCCGATGCGATGAGCAGAGCGAGAGGACAAGTCAAGAATGTACAACACATGGATAGTGCGGTGAAGAAGCCGGCCAGAGGCAAGCCTGACTGAAATCGGGACGGAGCCACTGTCCTTGACGTCAACACCAACCCCTCCAACGCGAGAGGGAGCGGACGGGGGGTGTGAATCGTACGAATTCACTTTTAAACGCGGTGAGGTTGATAGAGCAAGCGGAATCAGCTACCCATAACTATGAGAGATTACGGCCAGGGGTGAGGGAAGAGGAGAAGGCTACGGAGCTGAAGGGGACACTCACCTCGGTGTCATCGTATTCATCCGTGCACTCCTCGAGGGTGGGCAAACTCTCCGAGTCATCGGCGGGGACGTCGCTCAACAGAGCGGTGTGCGCAGGCTGAGAGCCACCAAGGGCGCCGTACTTTTGGATAATCATTTTGCGCTTGGCGAGTGTTCACCGCAAGAGGGCGTCATCCGGGGCAGTGCATGAGGACAAAATGTGGTCCGGGCTGCCGCAGGCGCTGCACTTTGAGGGTAGTCCGCGACCACCGCGAGGCCCACGTGGAGGGTGCCTCGACCGCTGTGCGAACCGCGGCCAGCAGCAACAAAGGCGAAGATGGGAGGTGGTGAGATGTGGGCAGATGGTGTGTCCGGGGCGTCGTCCTCGTCCATATTGTGTGCCAAGTGGAGGATGCTAGCCATCACTTCATCAGCGGACAGCACGTAGTCTGTGTCGAACGCGTTGATGACGCACTGCTAGGCCTGACCGTGTGGGCCGTTGACGGAAATACCGCGCAGCATGAGGAGACCGAGGTTGTGAAGGTGGATGGCAGCGGAACCATCAACCATCTGACATGTCTCGTTGTAGTCGTCGAACGTCCGCCGCATGTAGTGAACATAGTCATTGAGTGATTGTCCATGGCGCTGTTTGACCATCAAGTTGTCCAGCAAAGACAGGGAGCGAGCAAAGGACCGACTGTCGAGACGTTCACACAGGATGTCCCGCGCTGCCGCTGCGCAGTCAGGACGTGCTGAGGAGACGCACTTCATCGCCTGGTCATCGCGCTGGTTCGCGTTGGTTGTATGAAGAAGCAGCGTGTAGGCGTAGTGTTGCGCCTCTTCGTCTAACCAAACGCCCGAGTCGCGGATGGCTAGCAGTGGGATGAGGTATGCGGCCTTGATGGAGAGGAAGTTAAGGAAGTTTCGCTTCCACTGCTTGAAGTCCGTGGTGGGCCCCATGGTAGGGACCGACATCTTCATGGACCGGTTGAGGGCGTCCTTGTCGAAACCGGTAGCCTCGTGGGCCGCGCGGCCGATGACCACCGGGTCAATGGTGGGGCGACGGCCGCCACGGGTGGTGTGCCCACCACGCTGGGTAGACGGCGAATGCTGGCCAGGGAAGGGAGGAGGTGGTCATGTTAACATATACCTCCGTAGGGCTGCTAATAGACACATTTGTACGCTGGACTTTGGAGGAGTCCTCGCCCTCCACCTATAGGTGTTCGCTATAGGTGTTCGGAGCTTGTTCGCGATGCGACGCGATGGGTTCATATGGACAATATGTTCACATCGGGTACCGACTTTTGGCGGTACTTGAATAAGGCGTACAGCTCCGTTCCGGGAAGCGGCGGTTCTAACCCCCTTCATGCGCCATTCCGTGTGTTCATGGATTAACATGTTATGGGCATGTTAACAGGTTATGTTAACATATGGATTAACAGGTTATGGGCCCTCCGCGTTTACTGCGGGGTTTACTAGGGCACCGGTCGGAGTTCATAAGATGATGTCCATTAAGGGAGAGTGTTAACATATCCCTCCGTAGGGTTGTTGTAGGATGTTAACTGTTGGCTGTTGACACATATGTAGGCTGGACTCCGGGGGAGTCATGGCCCTCCACCTGTCGGTGTTCGCTATAGGTGTTTGCAGCCGCCGGAGAAGGGAGGAGGTGGTCCGCCGGGGAAGGGGGAGTGACCGGCCATTGTAGTCGGCGGGCCGTACGGGTGCGGGTGGCCACGGGAGGCGGGGACGCGGGGCGGCGGCGCCTCCGGGAAAAAAGGTCCGGGGGTCGGGAGGGCATACCCTGCGGGAGGGAACGGAGGAGGTGGTGGGAGGTGTTCCACGGGCTGTTCGTGAGGCGGTGGTGCGGTGGTGCGCATCGTGGCGGCGGTGTGCGACATGGGGGTCGCTAATCGCAACTGCAGCGACAGCAACAACGTTAGCCGTCTATGCGTCCGGCCGAGCGCAAGAGAAGAGGGGTCCTTGTGTGGGAAGGCGAAGCCAAGGGGGTTCAGTGTATTGCTGTCGCTAAGGGGATCGAGCTGCGCATCGCGACGACGCACAGCGAAAGAGGGGTTCGCAGCGGCAACAATAGCAGCAGTAGCAGCAGCAGTAGCAATGTCGGCGGACTGCGCGTCTAGGCGGGCGTTTATGAGCGCCATTTGCTCTAGGACAAGCGCGAGGGTAACAAGGGTGTCATAGTCTACGACGATGACGCTGGAAGATCACAGTATTAGCGAGTAATATCTGCTGATACTTGTCATTTATTGTGGTATTTCCTCTAAACAGCAGCTACGTATCTTTAGATACAGGATTAGAATGATAATAAATTGTATATAGCGATAAAGGGTCGTATGACGAGCATACCGACGAAAGGAGCGAGCTCGTCATATTAGAATTATTGTACATATAGAATAGTTAGTACAAGTACCGGAAGCGTGGGATGATGAATAATTATACCCGCACCGGTTCTAGAATTAGCTAGAGGTGAAGTCTCTAGAGACTTCTGAAGTGTCGCTGTGCTGCGAAAAGATAATAGTCTATAGTAATATTTAGTAGTTTAGATTAGAAGCAGCACAGCACACCAAATTGGAATTTGGTGGCTTTCTGGTACCTTCGACCGGACGCCTATAAATTTAGCGACCGGCACATTTGCCAGGGAGTCACTCGGGTTACCGTTTTATCGGTAGATTGTAAGAAGAACCCCCTTTCCAATCATCCACTCTAATATTCCTTCCACTAGGAAACGATCCAGAGAATGGGCCCCAGATGCCGCTCGTCCTGCTAGAGGGCGAGTGGTACCACAACACTTGGTTTCGAGAGCCACTAGTGGTAGCGACGAGAGGGATGTTTGGAGAGGCGGAGAATAACAAGACGGCACCTAAGGACACCGAAGGTTCGACGGAAGGGACGCCGACCGCGGACGTATACCGGCTTTGGTTGAAGGAGTCGAGTCCGATTGGCGAGACGATGGAGCGCGGCCAAGATTCTACCGAGGAGGAGATGAGGCCACCGTTCAAGCTATTTTAAGAGGCTTTTGACGAGCTGGCGCACGAGAAGGACTTCGTGCAAGAACCCGTGATCTAGCGACTACGGACCAGTAGAACCAGCGAGTCGAGAAGACGCTAAAGGAGCTTTACGCGGGAGATGAAGGTTTTCCGGCTAGCGATAGTCGACCGGCTAGTACACTGTGATACCGTATATGTAACACAGCGTGCGTGTGTGAAACCGGCCGATTTTGATTCCTTGCCGTATGCCTACGCGTATCGTATCGAGTATCGCACGTTTTATTCCTGGCGGGTGAGTTTCTGTATCGAGGAACCGCGTCGAGGAGATTTCGCGAGATTTTGCGACTAGGAGCTAGTACCATTTGAAGCGACACAACGGAGATTTGATGAGACGCCGACGTGTTCGACTTATGGTGACTTCGAGTCGATTGTTTTGCGAGATGCGTGCAACGAGATGCTCAATCCTGCAGCGAGATGCCTTCGAAGCTGAGCGAACGCTACGTCGAGAGAAGACCAGTACGAGCCAAGAGATGTTGTACTGTTTTGCGCCACTGAGATTTCGGACTGAAGAAGAGAAGAGAATGAGAGATTGAAGAACCGGCAACAACGTTGTTGAGACGGGCTGGCAGATACCGGCATATCTGTGCCGCGAGTGTATTTTTGTCATTTTTGGCGGAGTATACTCGTACGCAACAGTTCGAGAGAAGAATGAAGATCTGGAAGGCTTCTACGCATTAATGACAAAGACACGTCAGAAGAAAATCCTGAGTGACCCCGTTTCTCTGTCCGCGCGTGATTTCTTTCAGAAGAGAACCAGCGAAGAACCGTTGGTAAGAGAAGAACTTGAAGAATTGAAGATTTCGGTACGCGAAACTTCGCGAACTACGGAGTGCGACAGACATTATCGCTACACTACGAGTAAGCGAATGTGGGTTCTACGTACCGATATTATGAGATGACCGAGTGGTGCAGTACCTGTACGCCGTGACCCGTATACCGGAAATACGGAATAATTGCGGGATGCGAGAGCGGCGAAGACATCTGTACCATGAGGGCAAAGAGACTGGCGAGCCGAGTCGAGTGAGCTACGCTGGCAAGGCCTGCTAGAGCGTGCGCGAGAGTGCTACGCAAGACTTTGAGAAGGACCGAGAAGACGCCGAGTCTAGTACGTTCAGCGGCCCTGTTCCGAGGCGAGGATGCCACGGGATTGGACGTGCTTGACGAACCACTGGTGCGAGCAAGACTGGCGGATGCGACAATGATTAACGAGTGTACGTCGAGGACTGCACTGCGGTTGAAGTTGTTTTTACTGGCGAGTTTGTTTCCTGTATGGGCGGGAGACCTACGAGCAGAAGTCTTTGCGGTGGTACGTGGCGACGTTTTCTATCCGGTTCTACGGTTCATCCGAGATTCATTTGTGAAATTATTGTACCGGTGAATTTTCTACCGACCTGTTAACGGAGGATCTGCGATTTATTTGGTTTCCTGGAGTTCACGAGATCGAGTTCGTGCGATGATTTGCTGTCATTTTCAAATTTGGGCGACGAGGAGTATTATACGGTATTCTGCGATTTTATCGCTATATTCTGCCGTGTACCTGTACCCTTTTTGTGGAGTGGAGCTTTTACCGTTGCATCAGTACCCGAACTTTGAGAGGCTACGAATCAACTTCGAGAGTACCCGTATCTGTATCGCTAGCGTGACATGCAGCTGCGATCAGTTGGACATCCTTGGAGCTGACTACGAGCGACAAGTGGACATTCTGGTTACCTGGACGACGCAATACCGTGACCTCGACGGGAGATTTTGGATCGGACTGTGACAGAACGTGACGCGGATACCTGTTGGACGCGTTACACCCCAGAACAGAACAGACCAGACTAGAGCAGAGGAGAACAGAACCTACAGAAGTTGAGAATTGACGGACACACCTGGACATATGCTGGACCTAGCTGATTATGGGCTTTACCGGAGTAGTTCCAGTTTAGCTTGGAGTATTTCGAATCTAGCTTCAGCGAGGAGACCTGCTAAATTCAGATGTGACCGAAGAATGGCGACCTGGCAGTAGTGATGCAATTTCTTACAAGTACCTGTTCGCGACGAGATTGCGGATTGGGACTATGGATGAGCACAATGATGACCTGCTGAGTCACCGACACGAGACGAAAGGAAGCAGAAGACTCAACAGGACTCTCTACACGACAGGAGGACATGGCGAACGATAAGCATAGCGCGAAGAGACTCGCATAGCTTGACCTGATGGGAGATGCGCCAACCTGTGTTGTTTTTGGCGACGACAGTTTCAGTCGCTACAGTTTTCACAGACGGGCATATTTTTCCGGACGTTCTGCGATGCGTTTTGTATTTCATCGGATGAAGCGCAGCAAGACGACCGCTACTTTTCCTGATTCTGGTGGAGTTTACTCGTATTATTTTGACTTTCCGTTAATTTCAAATCACGGATTGTGATTTGTACGAGTATCGACCGAGTTTTTCCTGTTTCCAAGAGAAGACCATTTTGTGGCTGCTGATTCCTGTGGAGCAGCTACACCTGTACATATTTCGTCTACAGTATCTGTGGTGATTTTCCTGTGGATCCCGACTACCGATGGCGATACCGTATCCTGTCTTGGAGGTGGAGACGATACCGCAAGGCTCTTTGATAGCGAGTACAGTGTTTCGCTATGGGACGAGACTGCGAGAGGACTACACGCGAGAAGTTTTGCTGGGTTTTATTCTCTTTTGCGACGACGCGTTTCGGGACTATACCGTACCGCGACTAGCGATTGGATACTAGCTTGACACTTTTCGAGAAGCCCTTTTTGCACGATTGACCACCGGCGAGCAGCCAGCAATTGAAGCGAGCGACAGATTCTATTTTAGCTCGAAGAAGCTGACTACAAGCCGACAGCACTTGTGCTTTGCGACTTGTGTTTTGGAGACGCGATGCTATTCGCAAAGCGTTTTCACTGGCACTACGAGAGCAAGCGGGGAGGGATTTATCAAGGTGAGGATGCAAGCGCGTAACACGTGGAGTGACTTTTATGGGAGCACCAAATACGGGATGGCTACGCGACGCTGATACTTTCGACAATTTCAACGAGGGAGTTAGCGATGCGGCAGTATCTTTGCTGTTGGCCTACCGCAAGCTTCAAGTGGAATACCGGACCTACCGATGAGCCGTATCTTCGCGAGGAGCGTGCTACTGAGAAGTCTATTTTCCGGATTTTTTTTTTCTATTCGTTCAGCCAGATTTTTATCGAGTCCTGCCATACATACGAGTAGAAGAGCGCAAGTATCTGTGCCTTAAGGACTGCTACAGTACTGGATGACACTTTTATTGAAGCACGCAATATTTCTTATGGCTACCTGTAAGCAAGTCTCAGAGGACTGGCGACCAAGACCGCTACAGCGAGCTGCGATATGTTTGCTGTTTATTCAGCGATGCTGGACGACCTGGCAACCTGTGGACTACCGCTACGCTGCGACGACTGCCTGCTTTCCTGAGAGGGTGCTGCTTACGCAGATATCGTCACAGTCGAGCTGCTGAGCAACGCAAGGCGGTTAGATGCTACGGATGGCTACGGGAGAAGCGACTACCGGGCGCGATGGGAGTCGACTAATGGGATTTTACGTCGAGACTCTTCTTCGACCTACCGACTACGCCCCGGAGCACTGCTAAGGTTGCGAGCTTCAACCTGTACATTATTTTCCTTTTCCGACCCTTCCTGGTCCTGATCTTCTTGCTGGTTGTGTTGTCTACGACGACACCAACAACGAGGACGGTTAACTACTATATTTTGTCTGACTTTTGTCTGTCCCAATTTCACAAAAATATCCAGGACCATTTCACCCCCCAAAATGGTCCTGAGATTTTTTCTGTCCAAATCGTCCAAATCGTCCATTTCCATACCCTATTTCGACGTCAAACCCTAACTTTATTCCAAACCCTAATTCGGATCCAAAACCCTAATTCGAATTCCAAACCCTAACTTTTCTCAAAACCCTAATTTCCGAATCTTGCCAAAATTCAATTCCCAGATTTTTTCTGTCCCGACCGACACCCCGCCCCCCACATCTCATCCATGATTTGATTCAAAAGGTACCCGGGTACCCCTCCGCTCCAACGAATATTCCGACGCGGAACCCCCTTCTATCCACGACGATTCCCGAGCTGCCCAAAAACGGTCACCAAAACTCGAACAGTGTTTTCTTCTAAAGACCAAATATCCTCTTCGAGCTTTGGTGACCGTTTTGGTGCCCCGAAGGATGCCTCGAAGACCCCCCCGGCGCGCAGCCGCGCCCGCGAATATTCCTTCGCGGTTCCCCGACAATTCACGGTTATTCCCAAAACGGTCACCAAAACGGTCACCAAAGCTCGAAGAGAATATTTAGTCTTTAGAAGAAAACACTGCTCGAGCTTTGGTGACCGTTTTGGGGCCCGGAGGATGCCCCGAAGGATGCCTCGAAGACCCCCCGGCGCGCAGCCGCGCCCGCGAATATTCCTTCGCGGTTCCCCGACAATTCACGGCTATTCCCAAACGGTCACCAAACGGTCACCAAAACGGTCACCAAAGCTCGAAGAGAATATTTAGTCTTTAGAAGAAAACACTGCTCGAGCTTTGGTGACCGTTTTGGGGCCCGGAGGATGCCCCGAAGGATGCCTCGAAGACCCCCCGGCGCGCAGCCGCGCCCGCGAATATTCCTTCGCGGTTCCCCGACAATTCACGGTTATTCCCAATCGGTCACCAAACGGTCACCAAAACGGTCACCAAAGCTCGAAGAGAATATTTAGTCTTTAGAAGAAAACACTGTTCGAGCTTTGGTGACTTTTTTGGTGACCGTTTTGGGGCCCGGAGGATGCCTCGAAGCCCCCCCGGCGCGCCGCCGCGCCCGCGAATATTCCTTATTTATGGTCACATTTTTGCTCGATATGGGTAGGGCCGGCCGTTATGGTCACATTTTTGGCCCAACCTCGCCCGCTCTCAATTTTGCTCGACTGAGTTCTGCGTCTTTACTCTATATGGGTAGGGCCAGCCGTTATGGTCACATTTTTGCTCAACATGGGTAGGGCCGGCCGTTATGGTCACATTTTTACCGGTAGAGGCTATGGCTCATTTATAGTCCGCAAGGTCACCGGTCCGTCCCCGGGATCAACCATGGCTGTGTGACTCAACTCGACCCCGTTTCTCAATATCTTCCACGTACCTAAGTTCCCTCCTCTATGGGCGCCATGGGTCCACTGCCACCCCGTTTCAGGAATTTGAGTCGGGTAATCGAAGGGAATGGTTATTGTAAATGCTCTTTCCGGCTCTAGAGGGTTCACATCCGGTCCCCACCCTAATTGTTCATCATTTATTTGCTCCTCGTCATCCATGATCTGTGCCGTCTTCCAATCAGCGTTTTGATTGAACACCTCGACGTGATCGTAGTTTAAGACGTACGGACCCGCACCGGTGTAGCTGAATCGATTCACCGTTTGAAACGGACGTGCGGCACCTTCCGCGAAGAACTCCCACACGTCCGGGGGTGGCGGGGCACCTGTAGTGTGACTCCCG
The DNA here is from genome assembly GCA_026401115.1 of Tetraselmis chui. Lineage (NCBI taxonomy): Eukaryota > Viridiplantae > Chlorophyta > Chlorodendrophyceae > Chlorodendrales > Chlorodendraceae > Tetraselmis > Tetraselmis chui. The sequence continues at coordinate 36,119 of JAPMLY010001845.1, read as the reverse complement.
ACCGGCTGCGGCCCCGCCGTGTTGCCGCGGGCATCGATAAGTTCCACCCAAAAGTAGTAGGTGGTTTCGGGGTCCAGCCCGCCCACCGTGGTGACGCCATCCAAGTACCGTTTGACGCCGGTGGCGTGGTTTTTAGTCGACGAGTTGAGAACCGCCGCGGTGACGTTGGTGTACTCCGCCGGAACTTCGTCGACGGTGTTTCGGTAAAGCCGTACCTCGGTAACGCCACTCATTTTGGAATAGAGTAAGATTTTTCGATGCACCCCGGGATATTCGGAGCGTTCTCTTCTAGCCGGCTCATCACATTGCTCGTGTGCCTTATAAAGTCGCCTTCCGACATGTATTCCGAATCATTCAGCAGGCGGAGAGTGCATTCCGTATTGATGTCCCGGACCACTTCCCCGAACCGTGACGAATAATCATTGTGGCGCTCCGCCTTGTTCGGCCATTCGAGCCCCCGGTTCACCGCCGCCACGGACCCGCTGAGTAGGGACAAACAACCGCTAACGATCGCGGGTACCCCGGTGCTAGCCGAAGGCTGCCCGATCCCGTACGTGAGATTAAGACAACCCACACCGAGACTCAGTGCGACGGTGGTGAACAACGCCATGTCCGCACGTCCCTTGAAGAAAGAATAGGAATCCTCATGCAAGCGCTTCAGCTTTTTCGCATGCGTACGCCACTTCTCGAGCAGAGGGTTGTCGATGCGAACGGCGGTGTCGCTTTCGCTCATGTTTGTAATCAGCGAAGAAAAAGGGTGCCGGCTCTATTGTCAATCCCGCTAACGTCAATCATTGTAAGCATCCTCGGTTCCTCTACCTTGTTTCCGATGCTATTTTGTCGGATGCTCGTGGTGAAGCCAAGTAGGTAGTTCCAAGGCGGGAGGTAGGTGGTTACATCGGGCCTATTGGTGTCCGACAGCCGCAGGTTTGTTTGGACAAGTGACATGGTGTGTTACTACGTGTCGAAGAAAGAAAGCGTGATGGTGACACTGAAGGCGTCGGCGGGGGTGACCTCTATAGAGCTCTCCACCATTTCCGGGGCTGAATCGTCCTCATCAACGTCGAGGATGCCGCCGGTTTCAGATTGTGGCTCGAAGATTTCCACAAAGCCCTCGTGCAGCCCCGGGGGCAAAACACTCCCAGGGAACTTCGCCGTTCCGAGCGTATGGCGGAAGGTCATTCTTCTTCGTCTTGTATTTGGTAGAACGTCAGACATAAAACGTACGCCGTCGATTCGCCAGTCCCAAGCTCCGTAAATTGCGTCGCAGTCCGCAGTTGAAGGTCGATCTCACCCACGGTATCTAGCGGCCGCCGGATCGGAATCCCCACCGTGTCCTCGTTAACACCTTTAAGGCTGAGCTTCTGGCCCACGTAGCTCAGTGCGTCTTGCGCGCGTGATCCCGGGAGAAATCCGAGGACACTCAGCCCTTGATACGGGTCGTCGACAAAGGTTCTGCTAGTGATTGCGAGCCCGTACGCCTGCGCGCCGTAGAGATGGATCAACGAGCAATGCGAGACCGCGACCTGCCACCTTGTGCCGTCGTTCCGATCAGTCCTAAACGTGCGGAAGTCGACGGGGACCCTTTCGTTTGGTCCGCGGACATTCATCCACACGTGAAAGAAGGGTGGATAAAGGCTACGCTCGGGATCTTCCACCCAGAAGACTAGGCTGAAGGTGTAGTCGTTTACGAAAGTAGGCGTCCATGGGAGCACCGTGGTTCTAAGCTTCGTCGGGCCCTGAAGGAGGTAGAAAGACATGTCACCGCGTACTAGCCGCGAGCCGTCACATATCCCAGCGCACGTGTTGCTTTGGACGTACGACGAATCCGCCATCTCGCCAAATACGTTGCCGCCACGCCAAGACTGCAAAAGAGCTAGGATTGAGTCGTTGTTTGCGGGATCCCAGCTCTTGTAGGAATTTGATTGTCGGATCGACGGAGAGCACAGCATAATAGAAAGGGGGTCGGGCTCCACACCTGTGAAGCCGGTGATCGGTGTACACCACTCCAGCGCGAAGCGAACATGGGGTTTACCTTGGAACCCGCTGCCGTTCTGAAAGGCGGGCGTGCGAACGGTGAAGGCGTGTTTCTCGCCGCTCACGCGCTCTTGGGTGCTAACTACGATCCTGCGCGCGACCATTTGGTGTAATCAGTAGAAAACATTTACAAGCCCATCCGCTCCGACCACGATAAAGCCATCGTAGTGGGAAAACACGTCGACCGTTACGCTTGCGTCAAGTGCGGAATCGAAGTTCACTGTGAGATGCGACACCGACGTCGAGACATCGACACCGTTCTGCGAGAACATGCTCTTGTGGCTCTGGGACTCAAGGTCGGTGGCGATGAGGTACTTCCCCTCGTCGAGGCCCCAGGTTCCATCCGTAACAATGCCCATATGCTCGAGGGACCCGTATGCGTGAAACGCCTTCTGTGTTTCAGCCCAAGCCTCCGCGTCAGAATCGACGGGCTTTGATGGGGTTAATACACCGTTGATCGTGTACTGATATCGCCCCGTGTTTCCAACAACATTCTTACGCTCAGAGACGTATTTGATGCTGCTATAGTCGGTTGCGTCCTTCCTAAACAGTGCTATCAGCGTTTTCAACGACTTATACGGTGAAGAAAATGCCATCGACATCGAGCTGCTTCCATTTGGGGCGATCCACCGGTGCTGAGAGAAAGTGGAATACGGAATGACGATCCCACCGCTATTGGCCTCAACCAAGGCACGATCGACGGTGGGATCCAGGTGGATCATCTCGGCGACATACTCCACGTCTTTGAGCATCCATGGCCTATTCCCCTCCTGCACCTTATCCAAATCCCCCAAGGTGAGCTCGAGGGTCAGATGGGTGCGGGCCATTGCGCCGACCGGAAGATATTTCTGCTGGTTCGTACCTATGATAGCACTCATCAGGGGAATACAGAAGATCCTGCTATCTGTAGCATCTACTTCCCTACTAAAACCCTCCGAGATCGTTCCGGTAGTCTCCATCTGGATTTTGTCCCCGGTGACGTCGAATAGTGCGTGGACAAGGGCGTTATACTCTTCAATATTCTCTAGCACACCGCCGCCGGCACCCCCAGAAGCGGACACCTTCAAGGACCTGATGATTGCGTGCGCGGAGTAATCGAACTTGAATGATGCCATTTCGCTTGCTGCATCCAAGTTTTGAAGCTTAAATTTCAGGTAGCTCTGTCGCGAATTCAAGTACTCCCCGCGATTCCCTGTGGGAAGCACAAATCTGATAGTGTTTCCCGGTAGGAAGCCGCTGGATCCGTTCTCGGGGTAGATGTGGACCCGAGACTTCGTGGCAGGCGCCGCCACGGGCTTGTTACCGTACACGAACGAATCACTGAGCGAGCTTCGCACTTCGGCCATGGTGTTCTTTTATAGTATCGTTGCAGAAAATATTTTCGTTAGCCTCTTTCAAGTTTTGATCCTGCTCCTCTCATCTGGCCGTACGCGGATCGGACAGCCGCAGCGTGACCCTTCATACTATTTAGATCTGGCGCTTTTCCATCAAGAACCCCCTCCACGCCCCCCGCAATCCCGCCGATCCCGCGGGCAATCGCACCAGCCGACGCGATACCAGCACCGAGCACGGGGTTGAAGGCGGCAACAGGCGCAGCTGCGGAGAGCATAAATCCGCCGAGCTTGTTTCCAACCACCCGAACCCCGTGTGCGACCTTTTGGCCGATGTTTCTAAGACTGTGGAGCTTTTGACCGAGGAAGCGTCCTAGACCCATGTTGTGTGTTTGCTATAAGACCAGATTTTATGTTCTGACCCTAAGTCGAAAAATCCTAAATCACCTTTTATTTAGGTGCTTTGCCCTTCCTCACGGCTAGCTGTTTTTTAATATATGCCGCCTTTTCCTCCTTTCCCCTCCTCTTTTTTCCTGCCGGAAATTCTATTCCCAACCGCTCTGCAAGCTCGTCCATTACTCTTGGTTCAAACATATGAGGATTATTAAGAATATAAGAATAATCAAGTCCAGTTTGTTCCCGGTCTTCGAAAGATCTAACAAGCTGTTTGACACCCGATGTTGACGGCCGTTCGGAGTCCGGGGTAAATGACCTCGGGTTCGCCGCTTCCATCATTGGTTTTTCCGGCACAGGCACGGCCTGGGGCATCTGCCTCACGGATTGGGCGATGGGTGACGCGGCGTGTTTGAAGTGATCATGCGGTCGCATGATTGAACTCACCGCTGGCTGCTGTAAAATCGTCGGTGCCGGGGTGTTGTTCCCCATTGTCCAACCACGCGTAAAGGGTAAGGGCTCTGGTTGATTGCCCGGCGTGGATTCACCAGTTGTTACTGTTTGCACCACGTTTACCCGCACATTTTGATTACGCATAACACGGGTTATGGGTTTCGGTTTTTTAGCGGCCGCTCGTGTGCGTGCCGGTTTCTTCGTTTTCTTTTCCCGAGTAATCTTGGTCTTCCGCCGCGGCATTGCTGTCATGTATACCTATACGATCGAAATTCTTATACAGCTCCCCCGTCCCCGTGTCGGCATACATGAAGGCAAATGGCCGGTCGAAGACAAACCTCATGACCTCGTCCGCTTCATCCCGCGGAAGCGTGATCAGCTCCTCGAATATCGCTGTGGTTTCCTTCTTGTTCCGGGGCTTGTACATCAAAAAGTGGCTGAGCGTCTTGCGTATGCCAAGCGGCATCGAGTTGTAAGACTGAACAAGGATGATGATGGACAGTCGGTAATGGCGGCGATTGAATATCAGCTCGCGCAGAATGTGCTGAATCTCATTATCTTTCAAGGAAGCGGTCACGTCATCGAGGACCAACAAGGTATTCTTCTCTTTCTCCGCCGATTGCTTCACCGCCTCGCGGATCCCGTCAAGCGTGCCCCAATCCAAATCGTCGTACATTCTATCGTGGTTCTTGAAAATGTTACGCTTCAAACTCAACACGCTGTGTGGTGGCATAACGACGTGGACGTGGTGAAAGGCCTTGCGGTAAGCTTGCTTGGAGGATAGTAGGTTCACGAGCATCGACGTTTTACCCGTGCCCGCGGAACCGATAATTGCCATAAAAAATGGTCTGTCGGGCAGCGGCGACACGATTTGTTCGTGTATCTTTTTGTCACACAAGAACGCCGGGGGTTTCACTGTGAATGCTGACCTTTTTTCGATGGTGAACCGCATTTTACGTTCTTCCTTTTATAGTATCTTCGGATTTCTTTTGGAGCCACCCCCCAGGTTACTGCCTCCAACACTTGGTATTGCTCGTCGGTGAACCCGAACCCGTCGTAGTTTTCCTTCCACCATGCCGCCGTCCCGTAGTTTGAACTCCGAGCAAGCAAATGGGGATCTATCGGTGCAGCCGTACATGCGCCCACGGATGAGACCGCTTCACCACGATCAACCTCATCACCGATGGTCTCGAGTAGAGAAGAAGTAGACGAAGTAGAGGCCATGGTTCTATTTTTTTCTATTGTAGTAAGAAAAGAAATGGCATGGGACGGATTAAACAACGGCGGGTCAATGATCTCGAACGCGGCGACGGCAGTGACGGAGACGGTGAACAAGACATTGTTCCTGAGGTACCTGGCGATACTGGGGGGAGCGTTGTGGCTAGTGGAGAGATTTCGGCCGGCGAAAAAGAACCAACAAGCCTTGACCCGAAGCCAAAAAATAAACGAGTTGCAAGCGAGAAGATGAAGGCAGCTCTTTTGCGCGCCAGGACGGCAAAGGCTGAAAAGCGCCGGTCACGGACCGAGAAACCAACAATCCAGCCCCAGCCCCAGTTTTTCTTTGATATCGTTTAAAGATGCTCCAGCAGCTGTACTTGGACACGGCGTATGCTGATGCGACGCTCGATGACGGGACCCACGTATTCTCCCTACTCGATCCACTGACCGTCCCCCAGGGTTTCACCATGCAGGTTCGGCTGTTGAACGCGTGGCTCCCGCACACATATTATAGCATCTTCGAGGGGAATGACACGCTTATTCTTAAATACGACGATGGCGGTGAGATCCCAGGACAGCCGGTCTCCATCAAGCTTCCCCACGGCAACCGCTCGATCGACGATATCGTCGCATTCCTAAACGATGGGCGTCTCGATGAGTACGTGGCGAGTTACGATGAGAACACTAATAAGCTGTCGCTACTTGCAACGGAATTCGCGGATCATCATGTTGTGATCGGGGAAGGTACCACGTGCACTCGGCTACTAGGCTTATCAGTCGGTGACTCTGCCAAAATCGTCGACGGAGAGTTACTGCTCACCGCCAGCCGTATAGTGGACTTAACGCGGACTAGCTCTGTGTTTGTGCACAGCAACCTGCTAACACAAAACCGTGACCCCCGGACAAGGCGTGTGGGTGACATCCTAGCAAAGATCCCCAGCTCGGCACAGTACAATGGCATTGATCACTACAGCTCCGACGCGTTCGTGGACGTGGCCAACCGCTACCTAAGCTACGTGAGCATCCGGCTAAGCGACGACGACGGGCGAACTTTGGACCTCAACGGCGGACGTTTCACGGCGACGCTAAAATTAGCTTTTGTAAAGATTAACAATGAACCAGTCACGGCAAGTATCGGCGCCGCTGCAGCTGAACGGGCGCCGGGCAGTGGAGGTGGACCTCAGCCAAGTCGAATTGCTTTACCGGGAGCTAGCGGCCCGGGTGACGCTGGAGGAGACGGAAAATGACAGGCAGGACACGGACATTGAGGGAGTCACGACAGATCTGACGGCGCTCACTGACACGGTAGCTGCGTTTTCCAACGAGTTCAGCGCGGCAAACATCCGCACCGACAATATCACCGCTATTGGTTTTGACACCGACATTTCAGTCGGCGCCTCGCTTTTGCCGACGACGGCGGCGTTGTTTGGTCCGATTCACTCACTCGGGAGCGAAACGCATGAGTGGAAGACTTTATTCGCTGAGGACGTTATGCTTGCCGGCGCGAGCTTGAGCAACACCTTGGTGAGCCTAAGCAATACATTGGGCGAATTGAGGGAGGATATAGACGCCGGATCAAATCTCGTGCTGCACCTGAAAATCGAGGGCGACGGGCTGATCGGCGTCGACCACAACAAAAGAGACTTCGGGGCGTTGGACTATCCGTGGTGGACCATCTACACCACCGACATCACCGTTAACGACAGCATAAATGCCAACATGCTCAAGTCCTCACGCTCTGATACCGATGACATCACGGTGTACGCCAATCTCGTGCCAAATAACACGGACATCGGTGGGGACACTATTGGAACGTATACGAAGCCGTGGCAAACCGGGCACTTCCACGACGTATTTGCTAAGAACCTATTCGCCCAAAACTCGGAAGGATTCTCTCGCCGGGCGCTGCTCGACGGGGACCAAAACGTGTCCAACAACATCTTGCCGCAGGCTGATACAAGTGTTGATTTCGGCTCAACAACGAGGCCATTTAGCAAAGCCTATTTTCAGGACTTGTACGGGCTAGACGCCTCCAGCACACCACGTAGGGCATTGTTGGAAGGAGGTGATTACGCGACGGAAAATCATTCGCACGACGACGATTACGCCCCGGTTGAACACACGCACGACGACTACGCCTTGACTACGCATACGCACGATGACGCCTACGCTCCTATTGCACACACGCACGACGACTACGCCTTGACTACGCATACGCACGATGACTACGCCGCTGTTGCACACACGCACGAAGATTACGCCTTGACTACGCATACGCACGACGACTACGCCTTGACTACGCATACGCACGATGACTACGCCGCTGTTGCACACACGCACGAAGATTACGCCTTGACTACGCATACGCACGACGACTACGCCTTGACTACGCATACGCACGATGACGCCTACGCTCCTATTGCACACACGCACGACGACTACGCCTTGACTACGCATACGCACGATGACGCCTACGCTCCTATTGCACACACGCACGACGACTACGCCTTGACTACGCATACGCACGATGACGCCTACGCTCCTATTGCACACACGCACGACGACTACGCCTTGACTACGCATACGCACGACGACTACGCCTTGACTACGCATACGCACGATGACGCCTACGCTCCTATTGCACACACGCACGACGACTACGCCACAACCGGGCACACGCACGACGACTACGCCTTGACTACGCATACGCACGATGACTACGCCTTGACTACGCATACGCACACTGGGTTCGCCCCGACCAACCACACGCACGACGATGCCTACGCTCCTATTGCACACACGCACGACGACGCCTACGCCCCGACCAACCACACGCACGACGATGCCTACGCTCCTGTTGCACACACGCACGACGACGCCTACGCTCCTATCGCACACACGCACGCATGGAATACCATCACGGGCAAGCCCACTTTTTTCAGCGGCTCGTACAACGACTTGACAGACAGGCCAGACATCGAGGAAATTGTCGAGGTACAACTACTGGCCGCTGGAAGTGATTATGCACTTGAAAATCATACACACAACGAGTACGCCTCGACTGGACACACGCACGCGGAGTACGCCACTGTCACACACACACACAACGAGTACGCCCCGACCAGCCACACGCACGACGACTACGCCTTGACTACGCACACGCACGATGACGCCTACGCTCCTATTGAACACGCGCACGATGACTATGCCTTGACTACGCATACGCACACTGGGTTCGCCCCGACCAACCACTCGCACAGTGAGTACGCCTTGACTACGCATACGCACACTGGGTTCGCCCCGACCAACCACTCACACAGTGAGTACGCCCCGATAAGTCACACGCACACTGGGTTCGCCCCGACCAACCACTCGCACAGTGAGTACGCCCTGACTACGCATACGCACACTGGGTTCGCCCCGATAAGTCACACGCACGCATGGAATACCATCACGGGCAAGCCCACTTTTTTCAGCGGCTCGTACAACGACCTCACTGATAAGCCAGGGCCTGCGACGTGGCTGGACCTTCAGGGCCGGCCCATGTGGACAAACTACTTCTCTTTAGGGGGGACGACGGATACTGTGACAATTGGGTCAAATAGCTTCAAAAGTGGCGACTTCGCTCCCAACGGTCAAGGCGTGTATGACCTTGGCGACCCCTACGCCCGGTGGCGGCGCTTTTACGTGGAGGAAATATATGCTGACAAGGGAATCGACGCGGGCAACAATCGCATCACGAACGTCGCACCCCCAGTAGGTTACTACGATGCTGCAACGAAAGGGTATGTTGACGATAACGGTACAACGTCATGGAGTGGGATCACTGATAAACCTGCGTTTTTGACCAAGATTTCATATGACGACATCGGGCAGTTCATGGAGCCAGTGCAGTCCTCGAACTATGATATCGTATTGCATGACTCCTTGACACCGGTGTCGAACTCGACGTACAATCTGGGGCAGAATCTGAGACGGTTTTTATTTGGCTACTTCCAGCGCGTGCGCCTGGGGGAAAACGATCCGTACTATGACGACGAGGCTATCACATATGAATTCCTTCGGTCATACGTAACTGAAAACGCACAGGGTGCATCGTCATGGAGCGGGATAAGCGATAAACCGGCGTGGACCGACAAGATATCATATGAAAATGGTGTGGACCCGGAAAACCCCTCAAATTATGACATAGTTGTGAGCGACTCGATCATTCCGGACGGACTTTACAGCATTGGACGTGAGAACCGGCGATTTGTTTACGGATATTTTCAGCGGGTGCGTGTTTCTGAAACACCGTACGACGACGATGAGGCAGTACCGTTACAATTCATGCGCGATTACGTCGCAGCGAACGCTATGTGGTCGGAATGGAGCGACATCAGAGGAAGACCGGACTGGACGAACGCATTCAGTGGCGACACAACTACGATCAGAGTAGGAAGTAATTTAGTTCCGAACGCCTTCCAACTCGATATAGGAAGTGTGTCCTTGCCGTGGAGGCACATTTATTCTTCATATTTGACTGTATACAGCTTTGCTTACTTCAGTGGATCGCGTATCCAAGGGGTAGGCGCCCCGACAAGTGACACCGATGCTGCCACTAAAAAATACGTGGATGACACCGAAACGGACACGAGATCGTACGTGGACGCCCAGAAACAGGACCTTTTGTCGCAAATTGACACGTTATCGACACAAGCTGGTCAAATTGTGACCTTCCTAGTAGCCGAGATGAGTGAGGAGGAAATCCCGTTCCGGGTCACATACAACGAGACTAGCAACTCAAAAACATTATCGGTTGGGCAAGGGTCGAAGCACCACAAGCCTAAGTTGGGACATGACCGGCACTGATTTATTGGTACAGGAATCGTTCCCCGCATTTGGATTGTCGACCGGCCCGTTAGACGAAATATTGAACGTCAAAGTTACACTACGTGTCACGATAGCTTCTAATGTGTTTACGGTGGCTTCTACCACTGTGAAGGTGCGTGACCGTTTGGAGCAAGATTTCACAATGTTTATGTAACTACTAGTTATGAACGCCGGCGCCTCGCGTCGCCTCGCCTCTTATGCTGTTGGGCCGACTCCGCTGCCCTCCGCGTCGGGACACGCTTGCGCACTGGGCGTTGGCCCGCCAAGCCGCGGGCGGGCGGCGGGGAAGCTGGCTTGGGTGGTGAGGGTTTTTGCTTGCGAGTTCGGTTTGCAATCGGGGGCGCTCGGGCTCTGAGCGCATCGACCGGCTGCTTCTTGGCGCGGGTGGGGGCGCTGGTTGTGGCTTTGGCGTTGCTTTCCCGGCGCTCCTCCAACCGCTCCTCTTCCTCAGCCTCGGGCACGACTGGCAAGGCTCCCGACGGCAGCATGGTCTTCGACTTGGTGGCTAAGTGGCTCTCGAGGCTGTCAAACGTCTTGCGCAAGTAGCCGATGTTGACATCGCTGGCGTGGTTGAAGAAGCCGGCGATCTTTTCGCTGATTTGCGTGGCGGTGAGCGACGGCTTGCGGCGCGACATCTCCCGGTGTTTCCATGTTACTTGGGCGTGGCGCACGTCCAGCGGCGTTACGGATGTGTCAATGAGCCGGCCGTTGTGGAGTTGTTTGAAAGTCAGACCGGCGGCGATGAAGGCCTTCTTCACCTTGGGACCGGCAGGGAGAGGCAGCCCATCCTTCTTGCGGCCGATACCCACCAGCCACTTCCTACCTGCTTCGGGGTGCCCTGCGGCGAGCGTCGCGTCCACAGCAGACTTGATGTCTGGGTGCTTCGACAAATCAAACGAATAGGGTGTTCCAAAGCGGCTCTTCCCCGTTTTGAAATGAGCTATGTAGATCTCCCCGGTGCGGCGATTGTACCAATCGTCCCGGGAGGCATCTCCGACAGATGGGTTGTACCGGCGGCCATCATCATCGCGGATCTCGATTCCTCCAAGATTGTCCCGCAGTCCGAGGAGTTTCACTTGCAAGAAGGCTGCGAGCCAGGTGGTAGACGGCCCAACCTCGCTCCTCACCTTGGGGAGGTAGCGGACGAGCATCTCATAGCTCGGGACGGCGTGGAGGTCGGACTTTGCCTTATTGGCTTGCACCTCGCGGTCCGCTTGGATGGCTTGAAATAAACCGACTTCACCCTCGCCGAATCCCCCGCGGTACGTCTGAAGCACGTCCGTCCCGAGGCTGTCCCGGAAGACCCCCCAGGCGCCGAAGGTGGTCGTGATGTGCCCCAGCTTTTTTGAGTAGCTTTGTGTTACCTGCTTGAGCGCCGTGGACTTGGTCCGCGCGCGGGCGCGCTTCCCGGCGGTGGAGGTGGCAACTGAGCCGCTCGTCACCTCATCGTCATCGTCGTCGTCCTGCCCGGCCACCGCCCCCACGGAACTATCCATGGCAGTGGCGTCGGCCTCCACTTGGATGATAGTTTTGGTGTTTTTCGCCCTGAGCCACGCCATCACCCCCTCGGCGTCGCGAAGCACCGGGACGGCATTATCATCGGGATCTGCCTTGGCGAACTCCGTGCGAATCTGGCGGAACGTACGGCGAACGTCGTCAAGGTAGACCTTGGAGTACGTCTCCGCGACTAGCCTACCGTCCTTCATGACTTTGCGCGCACTCGTGCTGCCCATATTGTGTTTCTCCACGTCACCGCTCCAAAAGGTATCGATTTGCGCCCATGTGATGGGGGTAGATGTGCCCTTCTGCGGGGTGTCCTCGAGGCACTGCTGGTAGTCAGGGCGTGGGGGCTGCGCCGGGGGCGCAGAGACCTGAACCCTGGGGAGATCGATGGGCGGGAGAGGACTCTTATCCTTGTACAATCCCTCCAACTTGACCCCGTGAGTTTCCTCAAGCACGGCTCGGAATCGTGGATCGAGAGCACGGATACGATTGATTTCCCTCTCCCCCCAATTGTATCCTTGGAGAGTCTTTGTCGCTGGTTTGCGACCGGCAATCACGCTTCGGACCGCGGAGATGAGCCGCTTGGCGGCCGCATTCTCCTCGTAGTACGCTTTGGCGCGGGCGCGCTTGACTTCGGGGGAGTCGGGCATGATGCGATTGTTTTGTTATCCCCGGAGAAATTATTTTCTGTCCGCTCAAACGCACTTTAAACGCACTTTAAACGCACCAACACCGGAGGCCCCGGGATATTTTCTCCCCTTAGGTTAAAATGACGGAGTACGTGGAACATCTGACAGTGGGCGAACTTAGGAGAATCGCTAAGGTTCATCTCCTCTACCTTCAAAAGGACAGGGAGCGTTCGCGCAGGTACTATCAACAAAACGGCGAAGCGCGCCGAAAGGCAAATCTTGAGCGCTACCACCGGAACAAAAAGCGCGGCGGCACAGATCACCGCGAATCAAAGATCAAAGAGAATGATCCAAGCTCCAACGAAACGTAGGTGCGTTTAAACGCACTGGAATTATTTTCTCCGGGGGAATACAATAAGAAGATATGGACGCCTCAAACGCTCAAATGATCGCAAGCGCTACATCCCCCAAACCCCATCGTGTGGAAAAACACTGGGGGGTTGAGTGGCTTCGCAAAAACGGTAAGGACGGAGAGAATCCTTATTACATCGTGCTACAAAACGCAAAGCCCGGAGACATCACCGTCACGTGCGAGTTCAAAAAATCTCACTTGTTTATGTACTCTAACTTGACCGTACAGGAGCTCAAGAAGGTACTTGCCAAAAATCGGTATGCTTACGAGATCATCCGTTCTGACGCCCCGCGGAAAGCATTCTTCGATATCGATTGCGACATCCCAAAAGACACCGGGGCCGAAGAATGCGAGCTCATGTTCTCAGAGCTGCAAAGTAAATTGAAGACTAAAATCACTGAAATATTCGGGGACACTAGGATCTTTCTCTCCGGTGGCGTAGGCAACAAGGATGAATGTATCCGCCTCTCCTTGCATGTCGTACTTGGTGATGTCGTCTACGATAGCCACGAGCACATGAAAGACTCTAACTTTGACTCTGTGATCGATGTCCTCGGGGCCGATCTCGGAGTCAAGGTCGACAAGATTTACACACGAAACAGGCTTTTCAAGCTCCCGGGACAGAGCAAGCTCGGGAGCGACCGCGTCCAAGCCATCCTCGACGGCTCGTCCGTGGAGGACCACTTTGTCACTGGCCACATGCCTGAAAAATGGACGTCGAAAACATTCACCGCGAACTCAGTTGCAGCGTCGCCGACCAAGCTTTCTCTTGTAAGCCAAGCTTCCCCCAAGAGTAAGCCTCAAAGCTCATTTTCCTCAGGAAGCATTTCGCCAATATCTGGAGCGACAATCCCGTACGATTGGAGTATCGAGGGAGATCCGCTGAAGACCCTCGAGATTCTTCATCATGACTTCTCAAATCACCGTCTCCCACACAACCTGATTTATTCCGTCATGTCGTGGTGTGTCGGTCGTGGCGTTCATTTTTCATCGTTTTACGCATGGGTTTCCCGAGGAAGAGAAGATTGCAATGCCACTCGAGTCAAGTACGCTGCGATGTGGAAAGACTTGAACCACGAAAAGATTGCTAGCAACAAAACCATCTCTAACATTCTCAAACAACTGTACCCTGACGCGATTTTCGAGGATCGAGAGACGCGGGAGATGATTGATTACCTACGTATCGTCCCCACGACAACATTAAAGATTGAAGAAGAGATCGATGGTACCCAACGCCGTCCCGAACTCAAGTTGTTCGCGCAGAAAAACAACGTGGTCCTCGACTTGCCGATGGGGATCGGAAAGACGATCTCGATCATTCATCATATGCTCGAAAATGAAAAAATGGGCCGGCGTACGCTCATAATTACATGCCGGTGCACGCTCGTTAAGGACATGCTTGCAGTCGCTACACGGATGGGTTCAAAGCTCAATAGCTATTCAGAAACACCCTCTCCGGAACTGTGCGACAGCCTTATAATTCAACAAGAATCGATGTACAAGCTTGAAACAGCGAAAGCATATGATAGCGTCATAGTTGACGAGATGGAGTCGCTTTTGAACCAGTCAGCAAGCACGGAAACACATGGTCTCCGCCTCACCCGAAATATTGCATCGATGATCGGCTTACTTAAGAGCGCGAGCAAGACTATATTCGCTGACGCCGTGACGACCCAAAAGACGATTAGGTTTCTTAACAATATCGGGATTGAAGACTTGGATATCGTGCACTGCAAGGGGTTCCAGAAATCCATGCGAACCGTTCATTTTGTTCAAGCCGGGTCTAAGGCAAACGGCATCGCCCACAAAATGGCTCAAATGATAGGCGAGAAAATCAAGAAAGGAGAAAATGCCTTCGTGTACTATCCATACGCCAAAAGCAAATACAACGACAAAGGCATTCTAACCCGATTCGGTATTCAAGACTTCGCTAAACTAGTCGAAAACTACTCGGGGCTATCCGAGGATAACATATTGGCATTTTATGGAGAAATGGATGATGAAGCTTGTAGCGAATCCCTAATGGACGTCAATATGTCATGGAGTTTTAGGCGCGTCGTGATCACCACAAGCAAGATCACGGTTGGAGTTAGTTTTGAAACGACGCATTTTCACTCGGTATTCATAGCGAAGTCGCCGAACTGCTCGCCAAGAAACATCATCCAGACGTCTTGTCGCCCACGGTCATTGGTCAACAACACGGTATATGTTTTCCAAATGCCCGGAAAGGTAAACCAACAGCCAATTGAGAACTTGTTAGACCAACGGTCGCCGTACTTTGAAGCATATCGGGCATTGCTTGCCGATGTCCAATATGAGCGATCTAATTGTGACATGAACGCCTTTAAACTTTTCATCGATAGGGTCGGATATCGTGTTGGCGATGACATCACGTTACAATCATCGCCCGGGTCAAAGGCACGAGAGATTGAAACGAATAACGACTACGCTTGGGATGCGATCCCGGACCTTTTCTCCGCAGAAGCCGAATACACGGAGACAAAAGTGCGGGCTCGTTGTGCGACCAACATCGAGAAAATATCATACAAAAAACACGCATTCAAACGATTGTTCTATAAGGACTCGCGCGATGAAATTGCAAAACAACTTTGGGACGATGGTCACGTAGATGTCGCATGGAAGACATCACGATTCAAAAACGAGTTCGGACACAACCTGCGCTCTACCATCACAAGCATTGTTGTCGACGACATCTTAGAGAAGGCGGCGGGCCGAAACCTCGACGATGACAACCCTAAAACGTTGTTCGAAAACGTTCCAGATTTTTCAAGTGATGAGAGAACCCGCCTAGGAAAAATGATCATTGGTGCGTCTTGCTTCACAAGTAGCCGGTCGTCGAAAGAGAAGCGGATCAATTCCTTCTTCGAGCTTGCTTTTGGGATTCCCGTGCTATGTTATAACAAGGCAAAACACAAGTGGGTTCTCAAAACATCCAACCTAAAAACAATAATATCGATTTTCAAAGCGGTGCGTGGATCCGAGGAGTCTCCGGTTCACTTACCCGAGTACGCTTTCATCGGGCTATGAATAAGGAATATTCGCGGGCGCGGCGGCGCGCCGGGGGGGCTTCGAGGCATCCTCCGGGAACCAAAACGGTCACCAAAGCTCGAACAGTGTTTTCTTCTAAAGACTAAATATTCTCTTCGAGCTTTGGTGACCGTTTTGGTGACCGTTTGGTGACCGTTTGGGAATAACCGTGAATTGTCGGGGAACCGCGAAGGAATATTCGCGGGCGCGGCTGCGCGCCGGGGGGGCTTCGAGGCATCCTTCGGGGCCCCAAAACGGTCACCAAAAAAGTCACCAAAGCTCGAACAGTGTTTTCTTCTAAAGACTAAATATTCTCTTCGAGCTTTGGTGACCGTTTTGGTGACCGTTTGGTGACCGTTTGGGAATAGCCGTGAATTGTCGGGGAACCGCGAAGGAATATTCGCGGGCGCGGCTGCGCGCCGGGGGGTCTTCGAGGCATCCTTCGGGGCATCCTCCGGGCCCCAAAACGGTCACCAAAGCTCGAGCAGTGTTTTCTTCTAAAGACTAAATATTCTCTTCGAGCTTTGGTGACCGTTTTGGTGACCGTTTTGGGAATAACCGTGAATTGTCGGGGAACCGCGAAGGAATATTCGCGGGCGCGGCTGCGCGCCGGGGGGGTCTTCGAGGCATCCTTCGGGGCACCAAAACGGTCACCAAAGCTCGAAGAGGATATTTGGTCTTTAGAAGAAAACACTGTTCGAGTTTTGGTGACCGTTTTTGGGCAGCTCGGGAATCGTCGTGGATAGAAGGGGGTTCCGCGTCGGAATATTCGTTGGAGCGGAGGGGTACCCGGGTACCTTTTGAATCAAATCATGGATGAGATGTGGGGGGCGGGGTGTCGGTCGGGACAGAAAAAATCTGGGAATTGAATTTTGGCAAGATTCGGAAATTAGGGTTTTGAGAAAAGTTAGGGTTTGGAATTCGAATTAGGGTTTTGGATCCGAATTAGGGTTTGGAATAAAGTTAGGGTTTGACGTCGAAATAGGGTATGGAAATGGACGATTTGGACGATTTGGACAGAAAAAATCTCAGGACCATTTTGGGGGGTGAAATGGTCCTGGATATTTTTGTGAAATTGGGACAGACAAAAGTCAGACAAAATATAGTAGTTAAGGAGGCGAGAGTGTCATAGTCTACGACGATGACGCTGGAAGATCACAGTATTAGCGAGTAATATCTGCTGATACTTGTCATTTATTGTGGTATTTCCTCTAAACAGCAGCTACGTATCTTTAGATACAGGATTAGAATGATAATAAATTGTATATAGCGATAAAGGGTCGTATGACGAGCATACCGACGAAAGGAGCGAGCTCGTCATATTAGAATTATTGTACATATAGAATAGTTAGTACAAGTACCGGAAGCGTGGGATGATGAATAATTATACCCGCACCGGTTCTAGAATTAGCTAGAGGTGAAGTCTCTAGAGACTTCTGAAGTGTCGCTGTGCTGCGAAAAGATAATAGTCTATAGTAATATTTAGTAGTTTAGATTAGAAGCAGCACAGCACACCAAATTGGAATTTGGTGGCTTTCTGGTACCTTCGACCGGACGCCTATAAATTTAGCGACCGGCACATTTGCCAGGGAGTCACTCGGGTTACCGTTTTATCGGTAGATTGTAAGAAGAACCCCCTTTCCAATCATCCACTCTAATATTCCTTCCACTAGGAAACGATCCAGAGAATGGGCCCCAGATGCCGCTCGTCCTGCTAGAGGGCGAGTGGTACCACAACAAAGGGTGGGAATGACAGAGCTCCGCGGAGAGCCAATGTCAGGGGAAGCATGAGGCGAAAGAGGTGGAGAGTCGACATAGCGAGTTTTCGGCGCCATTTCGGCAGATGACGAAAAAGAAAAACTAAAAAAATAGGCAGCGGTAAAAACCGCCAGCCAGATTTGTGCCTAGCAGTGGTTTCAAAGAGACGGCCTGATGCCCGCCGACCCCTCGGCCTGATGCCCCGGGGTGTCTCAAAGCACCTTTTCTATGTCCTCCACCAAGTGTGGGGCACAAGTCGGGGCCACGGCCAATGCATGTGGAGAGATGCGTTAGCGGCTGAGTCGCTAATAAAACATAGTAATATATTAAGCTAGGATTGTCGTGCACTATGTGTATGCGCATTCACCCACCAGTGCGCCCCCCCCCGTCTCCAGCTTGGACTTGTGTGCACTCTGTCCACCCACGACGACTGCGTCGGTGTGGGTGGCTGTTTGGCGTCCTCGAGTGGCTGACTTAGGTGGGGTGGAGGGCGGGTTTTAAAGCGCAGATTATACCGGCGATACCGCCGACTACAAGGTGAAAGTACTAAGTATCTATGTAAACTTGCCTTCTGCGGGAGAGGTGGCGATCGCAGCTCGCCGAACCAAGTTGTCGAGCGTGAGTGACGTGAGGCGGGGACCCATAACATGTTAAACCGTGCACACACGTTCAATAAGGAAGATATCTAACGCACACGTAGTTACAGTCACAATCATGCAAAGGGACAATCATAGAGACAACCAGCCCGAGGCGTGTTGTCGGGACAACAGAAGTGTTAGAGCTGTAGCCTAGCGACAATTGTGTACCAAAAGCAAACAGGTTATCGGTGTGTCCAATCTAGACATGTACTAATCATATCTAAAATAGCTTACAATAGCTATCTGCAACTTATAACTAGAAGGCATTACTTACAACAGGTACAAGCGCCCACGCGCGCACGGACAGTAGAATGTCCACACACTATATGACGCACCAGCAACGATTGTGTGTCCACCTTTTGCCTTTTGCGAGAGCTATCGCTCAGTAGTATGTCCACTTTCTAGGGTCAATGTACTCTAGAGGGATGTCTTTACTATTAGCTGGTAGAGCGTCGTGCTCGCGTCGTCCACCCGCAACTCTGTCGAAATCGGTTGTGAGGATGGCTAAAGTAGTGTGTTTTGTTGGTGCGGCCGCGATGGATAGAGCTTCGACCTGGGTTGCTAACTGTTGTACAATATTTGTCAGCAATTGTGTTTGGTACGGATGCTGCTCCGGCGCGTCACAAGGCGCAACGGGGTAAAGGTCGGTGGGCAATACCAAGCGGTCTCCCATCTAAACTCAGGGAGTTTGTTTTCGTGCGTCGTGCAAGAGACTCTAGTGATCAACGCCTTACGTGGCTAGCAAGAGCCACGATGCCGTTTACGTGAGCGATAGCTCTCGCAAAAGGCGGAGGTTACTTCTTCGCCCCAGTAGCAGAGCTTCAGAAGCTCGCCAAACAAGCCCGGCAACTATTGCAACGTGCTACACGAGCCAGCAGATGGCTCCCTGTCAAGAAACTCCAATCATTCGTAGGTTAGGCGCAGTACCTTTTTCTCGCTATCTCGGCTGCAAGATTCTTTATGCGCGAACTGCACTCCGTACTCGGCGACAAGAGGGGAGGCCGAGTCCGCCTCACCCCTCAATTCCGTCGCGACCTACAGTGGTGGACACAAGTACCCAACCACGCCAATGGCAAGAACATCCACCGCCCGGTCGAGTCGGCATACATACACTGCGACAGTTCGGGTTTGGTAGGGGGCAATACTAAACGGCAGAATCGAAGCACGCGGCTTCTGGGGACCAGAGGACGAACACCATCACATTACGTGGAAGGAACCGAAAGCCGTCCGTTTGGCCGTCCTCAACTTCTTGCCACATCTCGCTGGCCGCAACATCCTCCTCCACGAAGACAACCAGGCGGTATGATACGTTGTGCCCGGCCTTACATCCCGCTCCATGGAAATGATGAACGAATTACGCCGACTTTGGTTATTTGGTACCCGTAGGACACCAACAACATTCACATCAGACCCCGGTACATCCGACCCGCGGCGAACACGCGGGCAGACAAGCTCAGCCGCCACCTCGACAACGACGACTTGCAGGTAGACCCCTCAGTGTTCCACGAAATGGACACTCAATTCGGCCCGCACACGATCGACCGGTTTGCGTTGGCTCTCAATACGCTATTTCCACGTTACAACGAAAATTGGCTCGACCCGTCGTGCGAAGCAGTGGACTCCCTTCATCTCGCCGATTCGTCATGGCGAGAAGAAAGCAACTGGTGCAACCCGCCATGGCCCTTGCTACCCGACCTCGCCCAAAAGCTACAGCAAAGCGGCGCAGCAGCCATGGTGGTCGCCCCTAGTTGGCAAGGGAAAGCGTGGCACCAAGCACTTGCCGAGTTGGCGTGCCACGAGACGGTCTTGCCAGCCCACGCGCACTTGTTCCGTCCCGGGCGGCGGCACGGACGCGGGACAATCGGCAAGCCTCACTGGCCCGTCACTGTCTTCCGGATTCCCTTCCGGCCTGGTTGTTCCTCCGCCGGGGCGCAGTCAGTGCTACCCTTACCATGTTCAACACACGACAAATCAGGCAAGCAGTCCTTACTTACCCCACCCGAGCAGCAAAAGTACGCTACAAGATCGAGGTGACCGGCTGCAACAACTCCCGGGCCGCCTCGATGCGCCCCTACATGCAACGCCTACTGGGCACAAACAGCCTTGGAGAAAAAACGCTCGAGTTGCTGACCGCCGCTTGGGGGAAAAGCACGTCCGACACGTACAACAACGCGATCAAACCATACTTCCAGTTCTGCGAGGAACAAGGCCTACCACCACTAGCCGCGACAGCCGCTACCATGGCCCGCTACATCGCATGGATCGGGGAATGTGGCACCATCAAGGCAAGTAGTGTGCAGCCTCTCAACAGTGAACGGTTTCTTCAAGGACCACGGCGCGGAACAAGTCGCACAAGGCGACTTAGTATCAAAAGTCCGGCGGGGTCTCGCAGCGTCCCAAGTTTCCATCCCAGCCGCACACGCATGTACCTGCCAGCCCGGATTCTTGTCACATCGTTACGCCTCGCCACGGACCTCCGCACGCAGCTGACAAACACTTGGACTCAAGCTCAGTCGGACCTCATTTTACTATTTAGAGTGTGTATGGCGACGGTGCTCCTGTCCACATTTTTTTGTCGCGGGGGAGCGGGAGTTGAGTGCCGGTGTGGAGATCTGTTGTCTACTCCAACCGGTGGAATCCTCCTCTACCACATAACGAGAAAAGGTCGACGTAGTACTTCCACGGAGCGAAAACTCTTATGTGAACTACCGGACTAAGCCCACCTTGACATAGCGGAACTACTAAGGTACTTCGACGCTGCCCGTACCAAGTTCTCCGCCGGGAAGATTCCGGACAGACGGTGGGCCATTTGTCTACACGAACCTACGACAAATTGCACGGCGGACACCCTAACATCATGGCTACAACGAGTACTTCGTGTAGTACACGAACAACCTCCGGACGGTTTCGAGTGGACTTCGCACTCCTTACGAAAGGATGCAGCTACTGTAGCGTACAATATCGGAACCCCGATGCAGAAGCTCAAGTTCTTCGGCGGTTGGGCGCGAGAATCGGACGTAGTCCTCGACTACATCGACTCAACGGTACTCCCGTGCCCGGGAGCTTGGCAACTATTTGGTTGGATAACCCATGGGGCCGCCCTACCCAACGTCACACGCTAGTCGGCGACATATGGCATAACTGAGCCCCAACACAACTTAAATGGTCATATTGGTAATATAGAGGTTTGATTTACATGGCTAGAATTCCGCAGTAACATGCGTTACCTCCGAAGTTACATCTCCCCTAGCGGTTTAAGCGCCCACGCGCGCACGGACAGTAGAATGTCCGCACACTATATGACGCACCAGCAGCGATTGTGTGTCCACTTTCTGCCTTTTGCGAGAGCTATCGCTCACGCAAACCCACCCACCCGATTCCCTCTCACATTGCGTGTAGGGTGGCCCATTGGCCCAAGGGCCACCAATACCAAATTTTGTAAGTGATCCACATCTTTGGCATATGTGAGCCTCAACACAGCTTAAATTTCTTATATAACTAAGCAGTCATGGAAACTGGAAAGTATATGTTGTTCTTCTTGTAATCAATTCATGGAAAGTGGAAACCATCAGCAAGCGAATGATGAAACACGAAAAGACGCCCCGCAAAATTACAAAAATACACTGTAGTCGTCGTGCCGAGCGAGAGCGAGTGCTTTATTAGATTGTTGGCAGAGCCTTCCATCACCGCCGCAGCAGACCTTCCTTATCTGCGCCTCGTACATATCTTCAGCACGATATTCCAGGCTGACGCCACTTACTCTGTTCTTGTTGAACGTGCCGCTTCTGAGCATATCGAGCAACCGCAAAGAGCCATGGCTACTATTTTTTCGGCGACCCCCGCAGGGGACTCGTCGTTGGTATCACCACCGGCCGACGACGGATACGCGCGCACCGTGCTTATGGCGGCCGACCCTCAGGCGACGGGCTCCCTGAGGCAACTCCTCCAGCTCAACGACATACTCCTGGACCGTGCGGAGAAGGAGCTGTCCAATACGTTGCTAGCCGAATTTGAGGAGCTACAAAGAAAGAATACCGCTGAAGGCAAGGTAAGGGAGCGACTCGCGCTGTTGGCCTACTAGTACTCGTATCCGTACTCAGCCCTCTCCCCCTCCGCACACACACACATATGCAGCCCACTCCGCCGTCCCACGCCTCACCAAGCACGGCCAGCTCACATCTCCCAGTGCTTGACCTAGCTCAGCACAGTCTGGCAGGGGCTCGGCACCTGCTCCTCCGCCGGCCCTCTTTTTTCCTCTCTCCTTTGCAGCGCTGCCCTTTTTTTTCCTTTGCTGATGCATCAGCTGCCTATTATGGGCCGCGCTGCCAAGGAGCTCAGTGCCGCATGCTGCCCGTCTGGATGGGACGTTGCAGAGAAAGTCAGACATGAGGGATTCCTCGGAAATGACCAAGGCTGGGAGGGTGCGGCCAATTCGGCACGGGGAGGCTCCGGGCGTGCGCGTGGGCGACCGCTTCCAGAACAAAGGGGAGCTGCTGGTGCTGGGCATCCACGACTGCATTGCGCAGGGGATATCCAAGCCCCGCATGGAGTAGGCTCCCCGCCCGTGCTTGAGCCCTGCACACAGCAAGCGCCATGCCATGCTTTCTGTGTCAGCGTAGGACAACAGCAGTGCACTCCGTCTCATCAGCGCGCGATTGTTGAGTACGGACTCTCCGATGAACAGCGCAGGAGCAATGGAGGCCTGCTGGCTGACCTCTGAAGCGCTCTATCCTCCGTCTGCCCCCCCTCTCCCGCTTTCACAGGGATAAGGAGCTGTTCGAGCAGGGCGCATATGCGATTGCGGTGTCCGGCGTCTACAAGGGGGATGATGACCAGGGGGAGAGGCTTACGTACACCGGCGTGGGCACCACTGGCGATCAGAGCTTCGAAAATCCAGGTGCGTGAGTGCGCTGCTTTCCCTCCTGGGGCAGTCCTGAGTGTTATCCCGCCACCGAAGTACACCAGCCTCTTTGGGTTTGCCGAGTGTGGGCGATCATCCCCCTCTGACCCTTTTGGCGTTGTTATTTCTGGAAACAGCAAACAAAGCGCTCCAGAACAACTATAAAAAGCGGTTCCCAGTGCGCGTGGTGCGAAAGGTTGAAGGTAAGGCAGATCTACGGAAGGGAGGGGGGGGAGAGGGTTGAAGTGAGCTGTGCTGCTGTATTGTTAATACCTGAGCCGATGGTTGGGCTGTCCTGTTCTGAGGCACTGTGCAATCGAACCCAGGCACAAAGGATCAAAAGTTTTTTTACATGTACGACGGCCTCTACGATGTCGTTGATTGCTATTGTGAAGAGGAAGACGTGCCCGCAAAAGACGACGCGCCTGAACAAACGGGTCTGGATTGCCCGCCGCCCAAGTTTCGAAAGGTAAGAGGGCAGGGAGGGGTAGGGGCTCAGTTGTTTTCATACCAGTTTGTATAATACTCCAGAGCACACGAAGCCCTGTCGCTGCTGCCGTTCTGGCAGATCACAAAGTTTACGCTCCAACGCAGCAGCGGCAACTTGCAAAAACCCTCAACGTCAACAGCATACGACCCAAAGTGAGCCCTGACCCGCCTCCAACTGCAAAATGAAAATGCAACAAATTTAGTGAGCCTTATCGCAACTGCCCATTGTTGAATCCTGTCTCTTACAGCGCCATCTCTTTGTGTATTTCAACATATATTTTTCTACTCCCCATGGATATTTCGGCACACACACACACACACACACACACACACACACACACACATACACACACATACACAAACACACTCGCACACAACACGCACGCAGACTCACGCACACAAACACAGACACACATACTCACACACGCACATACACGTACGCACACACACACATACACACACATACACACGCACACACATTCTCTCTCTCTCTCACACACACACACACACACACACACACGCGCGCGCGCGCGCTCTGAGCTTCAGACTCTCATTTCGTTAAGAGTTATGACAACAATGTCGCGGGCGCAGGATTTTGGAGACTCTCCGTAAAGGGAGGAGCAAGAAAAAGTCCTTAGGGCGAAAAAGTATTGTGAGGACAATGGACTATGTATTACCCCCACGGCAGGATGCGAGCCAATCGGTATGCACACGAGCAGCTGTACATGCAGAGAGATTTCCTCCTAACCCCCCCCCCCCCCCCCCCCCCCCCCCCCCCCCCCCCCACCCCCCCCCCCCCCCCCCCCCCCCCACCGGCGCGCATACACACACACACACACACACACACACACACACACACACACACACACATGGTAGGTCAGGGCTGTGTCTGGGGATTCGCTGAAGCATGCCGTCACTATTGGCGGAACTTCCTGTTGTTCTAGGTTGCAGAGGACACGACAATGACGCCACCGCCGGCAGCAAAGCGCTCGGCGTGCATTTGCGAGGACATCTCCTTTGGAATGGTTAGCTTCCATGTTCACAGCACAACGCACAATATGTGCAGCCTCTCCGTTCCTGAATGCATTGCTTTTACGTTGTGTGGTTGCCTTGGGTGCGCGAGGATGTCTGCGTACCGACTTTTGCTTGGGCGCCGTGCCCCGCGTTACGGGCGGTTGTGGGGAATTGTCTGCCGGAGGCTGACTCAGTGTGCGGTGGTTACAATAGGAAAATAAGCCAATACCGGTCTTCAATGAGGTGGATGACGACACCTCTTTGCCACGATTCAGGTGCATCAGATACTCTGCAGCAAGCCTCGCTCTCTTTCAGTGCCTCACTCCGTTCATTCAGTGCCCTTGCTTGACCACACTACACCCATCGCCATCAGAGGAGGAAGTCGCAGCGTGGAATGAGGAGATATGTGCTGCTGCGTATGAGGCAGGTACATAAAATGTCTTCGGGTGACGAAAGACGTGATGGCGGCCATATTCAACGCCGCAAAGTCGCCCGACAAGTCTTACATGCCGTTCAGCCATGATCCAATGCCTGCCACGGAAGTGTACGTCGACCCCGGGAATGGCGGGCTTGCCACGGGAATACGAATGTTGAGCCAAAGAGGCATCAGCGAGGTGTGTCAATGTGTGTTTGTGTCCGTGTGTGTATGTGTGTGTGTGTGTGTGAGTGAGTCTATGTGTGTGAATAAGTGAGTGCGTGTATGTGTGTGTATATATGTGTGCGTGTGTGTATGTGTGTGTTTGAATGAGTGAGCGAGTGAGTGTGTATGTGAGTGAGTTTGTATATGTCTGTATGGGTTCGTGTGTATGTGTGTGTGTGTGTGTGTGTGTGTGTGCTTGTGCGTGAGAGAGAGGGCGAGCGAGTGCGTCTGTTTTTGTGTGCGTAGAAATGAGTGTGTGTGTGTGTGTGTGTGCGTGTGTGTCTAAAAATAAGTGGGTGTATATATGTGTGAGTGCGTGTGAATGTGTGTGTGTGAGTATGTGAATGAGTTAGTGAGTGAGTGCGAGTATGTATATGTGTGTGAGTGTGGGTATGAACAATTAATAGTGAGTATGTGTGTGTGTGTCTTCACCTATGTCTGTGTATGTCGGTTCATGTGTGAAAGAGGGGGGTTACTCCTGGGCCGGCAGGGTCTTGAATATTGAAGGGCTCTTGGGGTATAATCTGACAGAACTGCTTGGCCTTTCAGGTCGGCGCACCCCAGAATCTGCGCATCGTGACGCGAGGTGTCCACCTACCGCTGGAGGTTTTCAAGACAGAAGTTGCAGGCTGGGGGGTGCGCTGCAGAGAGCGAATCACTGCTGGAACTTTTATCTGCGAGTACGGCGGGGAGGTGATCCCTTTTGAGACTGCGGTATGAAGCCCTCTGCCGCCTGCTGCATTTCAGTGGGCCATGCGTAAATGGCTGACTGGTGCACCGTCCATGGCACTCACCAGGAGGCCAGGGAGCAGCATACGTCAGCGTACTTGTTCGAGCTGAACCATTTCCACCGGTCGCTGCCGCTAGTGCTGGAGGCGACGGAGGAGAGGATGGGCTGCAAAATCGACCCCATCACGCGCAGAGGCATCGAGAGCCGCTGCATGGCGGCCCACCTGAAGCCCCTCTCCATCGACGCCATCGAGTGTGGCAATGTCGCGAGGTTCATCAACAACAGGGATATCGAGCCCAACTGTGGCGTGCAGCCCGTGCTCACAGCTCAAAACCACAGCACAATCTTTTACAGGTGCTGTCCCCCCTTTCACGGTGCTTGCAGTGCTTTTGCTATTGCGGCAAGCGTTGAGCATCCTGTCGAGCTTAGCGATGCTTGTTTTTCACTGACGATGTAACTGTGGTGCTCAGTCTGGCTATATTTGCAATTAAAGACATCCCGGCCGGCGCCGAGCTGAACTACTGCTACGGCTACAATAACTGCGGCGAGGGCACTGAGCTGCCTGACTGGTACCGCGAGTCGTGTGGGCTTGGGCGGGCTGAGGACGCTTCGGGACGCACCTGACCTTGACGAACCTAGCGCTTGGCTTCATGTGCGCTGTGCAAAGCGCTGTTGTCTACCACACGGTGCGCTCCGTTCTTCTCCCCAAGCAATCCCTTTCCTAACCCGTTGCTACCTCCTGGCGTGAACAACCGGGTAATGGCGCGTGTCTCGTGCTGAAGGGTTGATGTCTGAGACATGAAGCTGATCCCGGTTAACTTGTCGGGGGTGTAGGTTACAAGTTGGTAAGAAGTTGGTAAGGGGGATAAGACGAGGGGGGCAGGTTCGGAAGGAATAGGCATGAATGTATAGCCATTTTGCTTCGTGGATTTGTTGTCGTGTTTTGTTGTTGGCATGTGACGTTGTGTGTGTATGCGCCGGGTTGGGGCCGCAGGGACTGCGCTGCGTAGCATGCGGAGGGACTGCATTGTCTGTGATTTAGCTGCATTTTTTTCGCGGAAGCCATCGGCACCGTCTTGTTTGCTTCATCGCTGAGCATTGATCAACGAAAGGGATGGCCGGATGGGGTGGGATATCTGTCGCCGCCGTGTCACAGCTTCGGGAGAGGCCGAGTCGTGGGGTCAGCAGTCGCATCTACAGCGGCGTCATGGTTGTGTATGTTGTGGGAGGTTGGGGAAGGGGGGTATAGCCCTTTGCGACAAATGAGTCGGCGTCGCATGTCGTGAAGCCCCACCTAAGCGCCGCCTATATTTGTGGCCAGCCAGGACTGACCACTGTTTAATCCTGCCAACAGCTTGGTGCCTGGAATGGGCGATGATCAGATCGATCATTGTGTCCTGAGTAGCTGCTGGGAATTAGCGCCGCTAATTCAATGCTCGCACATATGAGAGGGCCCCTTGATCGGCTTCGTCGTTTGTAAGGTTTTGTAAGATTATTTGAGAGTTGGTTGTGGTTTGATAAGATACTCGCACTCACACTCTTACATGAATAGCTGCCGATTGCAACCTCACAAGAAATCACCACCTTCCAGCGTAGCTTTAGTGTCGCTCATGTGTCCGAAACCTCCGCTGTGTTGCCTCACCTGGAAAAGCCAACCCTTTCAATGTTCGTTTAAGAACTTGATGGTCAGGGTCGGGGATCGCAGGGCTGGTCGACCTCCCACACCAAACAGAGCTTGTCGAGGTGGGGGATGTTGCTATCCCCTGCATTGGCGAGACTGCAAGCGATAAATGCGTATGTCTCCCCTCATCAGCGCCCTTGCGTGCGAGCAGTCCAACGTGAGCTCCTTCACGACGAACCATTCCGAAACTCGTGCGAAGAACTCCGCGTGGATCTCCGAGCTCTGCGGCCCCCTGGTCTCCAACGAGAACAGCACCTGCGTGGTGAGCTGCTGCCCCTCACAGGTCACCCGCCCTGCCCCCTCCTCCCCCCGCCTGGGGCTGCACAGGTCGCGGAGGGTGTGGAGGAGCGGCTCGATGCAGTCCTCCTCATACATGCAGTCGCTGCAGAGGATGTAGTCAAAGTGGGCGTGCTGGGCTGCAAGGCTGTGCCGCTGGCTACCTGATGTCCAGTCCAGCTCGAAAACGACCGGCTGAACAGCTACAGCGTCTCGATTCTCAGCCACGTTCCGGGTGAGGACGCGAACGAGCGGGCGTCGATCAGAAAGCACAACCTGTGATCAAAGACGGGTTGTGGTCAGACATATTCACTGAAAGTAGCCACCCTCCCACTCTTTCAGGGGGGGTCACACCCACACACAATTCCTCTGATTCACATTCGCAAACGCTCTGACACACACAGACACACGCGCACGCGCGTACACACACACACACACACACACACATATGCATACATACACACACACACACACACACACACACACACACACACACACACACACGCTCTCTGATATACACACGGATACACACACACTCACGTGCACGCGCGCGCGTGCGCACACACACCTTTGCTCCCATCTGTGCAGCCACAAGGCCAGTGTATCCGCAGCCCGCCCCCAGCTCCAGCACGCTCTTCCCCTCCAGCGCCCTTTGCCCCAAGTCCGCCTCCAGCAGCTGCCCAAGCGCAAAGCCAGCCCGCCACGTGTCCGCGTATTCGCTGGCCTTCAGGTCTGTGTGAATGACGAGCTTGTTGGTGAAGGTGCGCGAGCCCAGGTTCA
This sequence comes from Tetraselmis chui, assembly GCA_026401115.1. NCBI lineage: Eukaryota > Viridiplantae > Chlorophyta > Chlorodendrophyceae > Chlorodendrales > Chlorodendraceae > Tetraselmis > Tetraselmis chui. The sequence continues at coordinate 7,317 of JAPMLY010001845.1, read as the reverse complement.
GCCTCGGAAGCTGCAGGTCCTCCTCCGGAGCGCCTCCCGACTTGGCACGGCCCACTCCCCTCGACGGAGTCCGAGCCATCCGGCGCCGTCTCGTCTAACCCAACCGTTCCCGTTCCCTGTTATCTCACGCGTAAACCCTGTCGACACTCCCCGCTCATTCGACCCTGCGTATGTGTCGTTGCCAGGGGAGGGGGTTGTTTCTTTCTGCTCCGAGCTGATGTCCTGCGTGGGCGTGGTCGGAACCGACGACACTCGACGAGTCGACGACGCGCCAGTTTCGCCGACCGGAATGTCGAGTGTCAAGTGTTGGGCAAGCGACGGTAGGATCACACTTTCGTCTCGGTAGGCAGCGACGAGACCGTACGCATAATCTATGTGATTGCGCTGTATGAGTGAGGTGTGTCAGGTCGAACGGTAGTTGGCAACCCACCGTCAGTCACACCGTCGTCCATCGTCATACGCGGTCACGCCGGAGTTACATGCCGCATCGCGGCATGTGAGCAAACAATGAAAAATGGTTTCGGAGCCAAGAGGGTGGTTTCTGCCCGCCAGATTAGACATTTATATGTTCACGATTTTTTTTCACTCGGACCGGAAAAGGGGAAAACTAGGAGGGAAATCAAACATGTGCGATAAATCATTCTCTTTTGCGCCGTTTCTCTTCGTATTTAGTCGCTTTACAATATATATTACAAAGAAAACAGTGGAATCCACCAGTAAAGCAGAATTTAGTCGGTTTAATAATTCACTGTCAAGATGTAAATGAATTGGAAAGAATATTATGACGACAGGTGCTGGCCAACGCACCACCGAGCAGCAGCACACCCCGCAGCGGTCGCAGCGATAGAGGTACTCCAACACCGAGGACCACTCTCTCTCTAACGCTCAAGTCGTATGCAGGCCATCGCTTGCGAGCTCCTCGAATACCTTAAGACTGTTTCCTCTCCGCGATGATGTCGACGCTCTATCTGCAACAGGTTGTGCCGCCCAAGGTGAGTGAAGCCACACCGACGTCGCCCACCCGACTCGACGCGATCTCACTCTCCTCCGTCGTCTTCCAAGAATTACGGAGACACTACGCCGCGCCTCGCCCCTGCAGATGGGGGCCCTTCTACGGCGAGCGTCTGCCACTACATCGGCTTTCCGCTCCGGGAATAACCGCGTCGTGGGCGGCCATCGAAGTCTCGCGGCGGTGGCGAGTGCACTGCGACCGCCGGCGAGGGTGGGGGACGGCGTGGAGGGGGTCGAGACGCCCGCGCTGCTGGTCGACCTGGACGCCTTCGAGCGAAATTGTCTCCGTCTCAAGGACGGGTGAGCTCTCCCACTGCTCCCACAACCCACTGCTCACTCACGGCAGCGACGCACGACGCCCGTCCTCGTCTTCCCACTCCCCCGCCCGTCCACCTACCGACACCACCGCCGTCAGCTCACTACTACTCCCCTTCCTGTAACATAATCATTCCATAAGTATGCTTCAGAACCAAGAGAATGTCTCTCAGTGTGTTGCCCGTTCTGTGCAGAATGGAGGAGTTCCCTGGCGTGGCTGTTCGCCCTCACTGCAAGGCGAGCCCCCCCTCCTTCCACCCTTTCCCCTTTTCCTTTCCTGTGTACCCATCACATCCATCATGACCACCTCGTGGCGCGGGATTGGTTGTGTGGGGAAGGAAGGTCTATACGCGATGAATGGGGAGCTGGCCTGCAGGACTAACCCCCCTCCTTTGCTACGCCTATCACATCCATCATGACCACGTCGTGGCGCGGGATTGGTTGTGTGGTGGAGGGAGGCCTATACGCCATGAATGGGGAGCTGGCCTGCAGGACTAACCCCCCTCCTTTGCTACGCCTATCCACAGGCGCACAAATGTGCGGAGGTCGCGCTGCTGCAGATGAAGCTGCTCGGGGCAAAAGGGGTTTGCTGCCAAAAGGTTCGCATGTTGCGCTCTCAATTGTGGCACAGAGCAACACATACCTACAAACGTCGCTCGCTCTCTCTCTCTCTCTCTCTCTCTCTCTCTCTCTCTCTCTCTCTCTCTCTCTCTCTCTCTCTCTCTCTCTCTCTCTCTCTCTCTCTCTCTCTCTCTCTCACACACACACACACACACATTCGCGCCCACAGGTTCACAGAGAGAGAGAGGGGGGAGGGAGTAACACACATGAAGACATGCAGTCCCAGTTACAACACACACACACACCTACACACACACACTCACACACACACACACACACACACACACGCATGGAGACAGATGTATCTCATACTCATGCACTGACAATTTGCTGAATCTCAGCTGACGGAGGTGGAGGCAATGGTCGAGGGCGGTGTCACGGATGTACTCCTGTCAAATGAGATTGTCAGCGTGCCAAAGATCCGTCGACTGCTGGAACTGGCAAAGAGTGGGTACCCCTGGCTGTGACGGTGTGGACTGTCTGCATGATAGTGGACGAGCAGCTCTCTGTCATCTAGATCGTCTGCGCATGGTTGTGACAGTCTGCAAGTCAGAAAGTATCACGCGCCAGTGGCTAAAACTGGGCTGTGGCTGCTGCGATAGCTGCCCGCTTGGGATTGTGCGTGGACAACTTGCAGAATGTGAAGACCATCTCAGGGGAAGCCAAACGTATGGGGTCCGCCATCGAACTGCTTGTGGACTGCAACGTTGGGCAGGTCCTCCTTCCCTCCTCCCTCCCCCTCCTTCCCCCCCACACAGATTACCCCCCCCATACAGATTACACACACACACACACACACACACACACACACACACACACACACGCGCGCGCGCGCGCGTAAATCCTCATTCCCATGCACATAGACATTTGTTTCTTCACATGCTGTCTCTTACGCGTGAGTTCGCTTCTCTCGTACACGCTGACTCACAGCAACGCAACCTAATCATTTTCTTCTGTGCATTGTCACTCTTGCACGCTCTTTCTCTCACACTCAAATATACGCACACTTGCAGACCCACACTTAAAACACACACACGCTCACACACGCTTACTCACAAACACACACACGCGCGCGCGCACACACACACACATACACGCTCACACACACGCACACACACGTATACACACACACGCACACACACGCGCACACACACACACACACACACACACACACACACACACACACGCACACACACATACACGCACGCACACAAACACACACACACAAGCGCGCGCACACGCACACACACGCACACGCACGCACACACACACGCACGCACGCTCACACACACACATAGTACACGCGCATCTTCACTCTCTCACACACATGTGCACAACCTCGCGAACAAACACGCGCGCGATCCCTTTCTCCCTCCCTCTCTCTCACGCACGCTCTCTTCCTCCCCCCCCCACTGTCTCTGTCTTTGCTCCAGTTTCCTTCTAAAAGGAGGGGTGGCATCGTCTATGGGAGTGTGTTCTTATGCGGTGGTGGTACTCGCAGGACCGCTGCGGCGTTGACTCTCCCGACGAGGCACTCGCGTTGACAGAGGCGATTCTGGAGGCGCCAGGCGTTTCGTTTGGCGGGCTGCAGGCTTACCACGGTGGTATCCAACACATGCGAAGTGAGGCGGATCGCAGCGCCGCGGTTCAACAAGTGGCAGAGCGGGCACAGGTCTCTGCCCCTCAATCCCTTCACAGGCATATCCTCCTCTCTCCAATACACACACACACACACACACACACACACACACACACACACACACACACACACACACACACACACACACACACACACACATACACACACACATACACACATGGGCGCTGTGTGGTCCAGTGCCTAATCTGAGGTGTGCTTCGCTGGGCTGTTGGGCTCCACAGACGTTTGTGGATGCGCTGAGCTTGCGTAACATTCCCATTCCGATCGTGACGGGCGCCGGGACGGGAACCTACAAGCAACACGCCGACAGCGGCGTCTTCAACGAAGTGCAGCCCGGCAAGTACCCCACCCTCGTCCCCCAAACCCACTCCTTTTCAGTCCCTCTTTTTTAAAAGAATCCTTCTCCCCCATCTACTCGCCAGCATCCCTTAAACGCTACACCGACCCCTCACCTCTAAAAGAGTGAAATGAAATTCTATGCCCCAATCATCAGAGAGACATTCAAACACAAGTATGGGCCACTTGTGACTTGATTCAGCTTTCGGTTTGGGGTTCCCCCTCTTTCAAGAACCTCAACTAACCTGCACCCCCTCCTTATCCTACAATGCCGAGCCTCCCACCCCTATCTGATTTTATTCTCTCCACCTTTTTTTATGTTTCTCCCCCTTTTCCACTTCTGGAGCCCTGAATCTTCAGAGCCCCGACCCTATATACTCTCCTCTCCTCTTCCTCTCGGCAATACCTTGCACTCCAACTCCTCATGTCTTCCTTTTCCCTCCTCACACTTTTCTTCCCCTCGCAACTCCCCTCCTCTGCCCCGCCTCCTCCTTTTCTAGAATATCGCTTCTATCCTGCCCCCCCTCAAACCCCGATCACACTCCTCCAGATTCCATGTACAGCCTCAGCCCCTAAACCCAACCCCCCTTATATTCCCCTTCCTGTACTCCTTTCCCCCCTGCGGCGCAGTGAACCCCCCCCCCCCCCCCCCCGGCGCCCACCCCGCTACTCCTCTTCTGCACGACCGTCCTCGGTCTTGCGCAGGTTCGTTTTGCTTTGGGGATGCAGACTACGGGCGCAACCTGAACGCGGACGGGTCGCTGGGCGAGTGGGAGCAGAGCCTTTGGGTGCTCGCGACTGTGATGAGCCGGAACGAGAGTGCCAACCGGGTGGTGCTTGACGCGGGGCTCAAGGTCGCGTCCCCCTTGCTAGCCTCGCCTTCCACCTCCTTGAATTCCCTAGACCATAAGTATTAGGATCACACGCACACACGCACACACACACACACACACACACACACACACACACACACACACACACACACACACACACACACACACACACACACACACACACACACACACACACACACACACACAATCACACACACACACACACGCACACACACACACACACACACACACACACACACACAATCACACACACTCTCTCTCTCCCTCTCCCTCTCTCTATCTCTCTCTCCCTCTCTCTCTCTCTCTCTCTCTCTCTCTCTCTCTCTCTCTCTCTCTCTCTCTCTCTCTCTCTCTCTCTCTCTCTCTCTCTCTCTCTCTCTCTCGCTCTCTCTATCTCCCTTTCTCTCTCCCACCAACTCGCGTGCTGACTTGAGACGTGGCAAGTATGTGTGTGAAATGAAGTCCCAATCGGTTTTTTTTCCAGGCGATCAGTCTCGACAGCGGCCCGCCCATTGTGCCCGAGAGCCAAACGGACGGCGTGACGGTGGAGTTCAAGAGCGGCGGGGACGAGCACGGCGTTCTGCTGTGGCCCGAGGTATCGCTGCTCGCCCGCTCCCGACTGCCCTCGTAACTGCATGTGTATGGAAATGAAAAAATTAATGATGAATATCTGAACTTGTCGATGTGCAGCGGCTATGCTCTCTGTAATAAAAGACCCACCGTCTCTCCGTCTGAGCTGTTTGTGGATACCCATCACTCAAATTGGTGGGGTGCAGGTTTCAGGGTTGGATTGTTTTGGTGGTTGTGGTGTGGTGTTTGGAATTGGGGTTTGGATTTATGATGTTTTCTGGGCCTTTGAGCTTCAACACGGCTTTTGGTAGATGCGACTAGGGCAGGGTGAGCGAGGGCGGCGGATGGTCAGGCCTATCAAGTGGAGGCTGTCACGGTTTTTGAGAACTTGCACCCTAAACCGTTTGTTTGTTGGGCGCGTAGAAAATTACATTCGATTTTGGTTGTCGACCACCGAAAAACGCAATAAGATCATTAATGTGGCGTCAATTAATCTGATTGATAAACAATAAGTTAATACAAGTCATGTAATGACAGAGGATGAAATATTGTGATAAGGCGCGAAAGACAATCGCCGGGTCATCATTGCACTATGCTCGCAATCAATTTGAAATCTGACTCGATATGGTTGCATCGGTTTGCGCCGTTGCGATGGGGCTGACTCTTTTGCGCATGGCGCTGCCGCGGACGTGGTGCGGCGTGGTATGGTGTGTGCGCCAGGTGTGGCAGGTGCCGACGCGGCTACCCGAGTTGGGGGCGCAGATAAGGTTGATGCCTGGGCACTGCGACCCGACGGTGAATCTTTACGATTGGTTGGTGGCCTACCGCGGCGGCACCGTCGAGCATGTGTGGGCCATCCGCGGACGAGGGCCGGGGCTGTGACGCCCATGCCTCTCCCCGTCTACCCTATGCCCCCACTTGCATAGCGACTTGATCATCATGCGCGGTAGGAAAGACAGTGATGGACGCGTCGTTACGCCCACGAAGGGCCGCTGTCCCAACCTGTCAGTGGGACTCTCTCCCTTTTTCCCGTTTCGAGGCATGAAAATGAAAATGATTTACAGCATGTACCGAGGGCCGTCTTGACTGCTCCCCGACGACCCTCCCTTTTTCATCCAGTGCGTTTCTATTGCACTCGAGGTCGACACCAACCATCGCTGCAGCCTATGACCACAATATATATGGTTGTCCTTCTTTTGATGCACTCCGTAAGAGCGATGGCCTCGATATGCAAAACAAAATTTCTCAATTACTTTAAAATGCGCTCCCTCTATTTTCTGTTTTCCGTGAAGTCGCGCCTATTCCGCCACACCCTCTCCCCCACCACCCCCTTCCACTCTCCTCCCCCTTGCTTCCCCCATTTCCACAGTTTATCTCTTTTGTCACTGTCTCCTCTTTCCCCGTGGCGGTCCTTTCGCTCCCCTCCCAAACACACAAGCTCGACGACCCTAAACTCTCTTCATCACACAAACTGCTATTGTGGCGGAGGGAAGCCACGCATGTTGTTCGGTGGGCCATCCACTTTCCCAGATATTAAGGACGAAAGACGCCTTGTTACATCCACAAACCGTCGCAGGCGGTTACCCGACACAACGCAACAAAGCCCTCCCCCACAGCACCCCTCCCCATCCCCCTTCCATTTCCCCATCTTCGCCGTTGCGTCACCCACAGTCCCCCCCCTTTCGCCCCATCCAAGTGCTTATCGCCTTTTCGTAGCTTCTTCTCATCAACTCCATCTCTGCTGGAGGGCCACCAAGGTGCACCCCCCCCCCCCCTTGTCCCCCTTTGCTTATGCTTGCCAACATCTCACACAACGCGTACATAATATCCCCCTCAATGTATGTCCTTACTATCGTCACTGTCACTGCCCCTTACCCCCCCCCCCCCCCCCCCCCCCCCCCTCTCCTTTACTCGACACAGACGTCCGGGCTGCCGGAGCTGACGGGCAGC